>JZKD02S1665953.1:27420-48898 GCA_000966675.3 Picea glauca | reverse complement strand
AATTATGCTTCTTTTAAACTCTTTGCAGAAACATTGAATGATGATCACAATAATGCAGGGAAATAAACAATGGCACATTCAACATCAGTCACATATATGAGAAACACAGAGACAATTATTTCCCGAGGAAACCCATACAGCGTAAAAACCTCTTTTTCTTTATATGATAAGTAATAGTTACATTCTTTACATTATCATACATATGAGCACCAACTCATAATGAGGCTACAACCTCAGTTTTGCAAGCTGCTACTTGCTGAGAGCACCAACTCTCTGTTTTCTCTAGCACCCACTAGAAGGAAACACCAACTGCCTGGTTTCTCTAGCACCAACTAGAAGGAAGCACCAACTCCCTGGTTTCTCTAGCACCGACTAGAAGGAAGCACCAACTCCCTGAGTGTTTCTAGCACCAACTGGATGGAAGCACCAACTTCCAATCAAACAGGCAACCAACCTATATAACAGAGAACAATAGTTCTCCCTTGCACCACCCTGCCACCCTGGTTTGTTTGGCTACAACCAGATGGAAGCTACAACTCCCTGTGTTCAAGCACCCACTTGAACCTCTAAGGACAACAGTCCTCCCTAGCACCTCCCAACCTCCCTAAAATGTGAATTCCTTGTTACTAAAACTTATTACAATGGTATAAAGTTATTCAATCGCTTACTAGCCTTGTTGTTGTTCTGTTACACTGCTCTGCCCTGTCTGCATTAGTGTCTTCTGCACCCGCCTTTCACTTTCTGTTCTTCTGCCTTTTATGCTCTTTGCGCCATATCCCTTCAATGCACCATTCCTCAACTGTGCATTTCTGCTCCTGCGCTCTGCCTCCTTGCACACACCTCAATTCTCCTCCACAGCGACAACAACCAATCTCTTCTTTGTTCCACCTTCTTATAGTCTCTGTTGTCTTTGTGCATGCAATATTCGCAATGCTTCTGCATGCTCACTCCATGCCAAATTCCTCCACAACTTGAGTGCTCTGTCTAATCATCATCGTGACTCTTCAGCTTCTCTGGTGGTTCAACCCATGTGTCTATAATCACTAGGTGTTATGCCAAGATTCCCTTTTCTCTCTTGCAGTTGAGACTCTTCGTCTTCTCTGTTACAGTCGAGCTCACCCTCTCTATTTCAGCTACTAGCTTCAATGCTCATCCATCTGTCAATCCCTTCTAAGAATAGTCTTCCTTCATTGGACGAAGCTTGGAGACTCTTCATCTCCTTTGGCGATCACATAGAGGTCTCTTAGAATTCTCTGGCAGATGCCATCAATGGTTTCTGGCAGTTTCATTATGTCGTGCATCAGTAGCGCTCCGATCTCCTTCAGGTTTATCTGTGTCGTTGGATGAACTTTATTAGATCTTGCATTCATTTCGGCATTTATGTGGCCAAGCTTAGCACCTCTAGCTTCTACCTCCATCTTCCATCGATGTGACCAATGGATATGACCACGCACTTATGCATAAAGCGCTTTTGTGATTTTTCATTTCGTGAGTTTCAACACTATGCTCCATTGACCCCAAGTCAGCGAAATTTCGATCGCTTGCCACATGTCCTATGATTCGATGGTCCATATCTAATCTTTATTCAACGGCTGCGATTGAATCGCGATTTCGCATATCGCGATTTCGACACTCTGGTTGCATTGAGTTCTTGCCTCTCCAAGTCGCGATCCCCGAAACCTCGAAATGGCATGGGATCAATGGTCTTGATTCAACACTTGATCTGACGGTTTAGATCATTTCGTATTTCACGATTTTGACATGCTTGATGTTCAGTGTTTTTGTCACTTCAAAGTCCCGATCCACGAAACTCCATAAAGAAGTCGGATAAATGGTCCAGATCACATCTTGATCCGACGGTTGCAATTACATCACGATTTTTCATATCGTGATATCGGGATTCTTGATGTTAATACTCTTCGACATCTCCAACACTCGATCCTCGAAACCCCAAAATGGACTTGGATCAACGGTCCAGATTCAATCTTAAATCTAACGTCTCATATTGAATCGCGATTTCGAGAGGTTAGGGAACATCGTTCCTTTGACTCTCTAGTCAGCGAACTGATGATCTTTACCCACGTGTCCTGCTTGATGATGGATGGTCCTCCTCTTTCCGGGATTTTATATGCCCACTTCTCCTTGTACTTTAGAGAGCATGCAGGTTCTGCTTGATCCAACGATGGTTGGATCCCGCACTTGGATCGAACGCCTAAGATCTATCTTCCTCTTCAACGAGCTCTTCTTGTCTAAATTCAGATCTGACGGCCCCCGTTCTGTCGGGAATTTTGGATGGGATCCAACGATCAATAGTTCTTCTCAAACTTTACGGGACTTCATCATGCCTGATCAATAGTTTAGATCAATCCTCGATTTGACGACTGAGGATTGTTGCGTTTAGACAATTGTTGCATTGCTGGTCTTCCTGAATATCACTGTGTTGTTGATCATCGTTGTTGTACTCAAGCCATCATCACTATTGTACTTGCCATCAATGACAAGCTTACGTTGCTTGTAAGACATACCAAACATCCTCTGCACTATCTCTTATGATCTTATCGAGGTTGCTCTGCAGCTTCTTCCCAAAATACTTCTGGTGCCCGTCTATTACATTCTTCTTGTACTCATGCCATATTCATTGTTGTACTTGCCATCAATGACAATCATATGCTTCCTGTTAAACATTTTCCAACAAGTTCATCACTCCAAGTTTATACATTGCGCATGTGACTCATATGACAGATGACAAATCAGTTGTGGAACGAGTTGCGAAGCTGTTGGAACTTGACGAAGCTATGTTTTTGGAAAATTTTCATCACATTGTGGAGAAGGATAGATAAAATCTTGGCATGGCATGCACATAAAGACCAATACTTTTGCATAAGGTGATCAATTCTTGTTCTGTGATAGAAAGTATCAAAAACATCGAGGGAAGTTACAAATGCATTGGCTCAAACCCTTCATAGTTGCGGAAATTTGGGAATCGAGAGCTTCCATACTAGTGAAACTAAATGGTATTCTTCATCTGGGATGGGTGAATGGTGAATTCTTCAAGCCCTACATCTTTGTTCATTGAAATAATTTCTACAACACTCCTATCACAGGGAGTGAATAATGTATGTAGTTTTCTATTTTTCTTTGTTGTTTCCCCTTTTTTGTTAATAAAGCAGTGTTGTTTCCAACTACCACTCATCCTAAAGTCTAGCTTTCATTGTCAATTTGTCCATCTCGGATCACACCATTGTGGTCGGGGAGGGTTATGCATCAAATATTTTTTGCATTTAATAGTTTCTGAGGTCTAAGTCATTGTCGTGTCGCTATTACTTTGTTCATTAAATGCAGTTAGTACCTTTATGTTCTCATTCTATTCACGTCAATCAAATTCATTTATGTCCAAAAGGTTTTCAGTACCTTTCTGGTTAATTGCTAGCATCTTAGCTAACTCCCTGAGCGTCTCATCGTGTTAAATTTGTGTTGGTAATTGTGCTTGCTATTTCCCAAATCATTGACTAGATGTTGTCACATTAGTTGGTCATGAACATTCTTAATGTCAACTTAGTTACACGGATTTTTCTTTAATGACAGTTTAATGTTTGCCCCACACCACCCTCCTCACGACTATCTTTAAACTCGTGATTGTTTCTTGTTCAAGACATTGTTTTCGAATTGATTGTTTGATTTCTTCACTCCGGAACCCAGTGAGCACTCTGTGAGTCTGTGTTCGCGTCCACAATTTTTCTCTGTCTATCAACGCATGTCTGTGAGCATGGTTCAGACTACACTTCAAGGGGAACTTCTGAAGGTTGTAGTTCAACCAGACATCCATGATACGAGAGTTGAACTCTTGGGAGACTTACAGGGAAAGGTGGAACAAACTAGGTTACTTGACATCGATTTTTAAGATGGGGACTTGTTTCCCCAAATGAAAATTGACACTTTCATGGACTACACAACCATGGAATCTAGAGAGTTAGAATGGCAGTGGAAATTTCCCTATATGTCGCTTCGAGAGTCCACTATGTTGAATTTGTGTGACCTACCCATTTTTGGAACTACGAGAGAAGTTACCAGATGCACCAAATTTCTTATCAATCAAGTGCACAATGGTTGTTTGTGGTTGGAAAATCCATATCCCATACATGTTGATGGAATTCATAAGTTGATGAGTTTATAGATGGATGGGAAATATGTATCTCAAGGCTTCTAAGGCTCAAGGAAGTATGGCTGAAAGAAAGGAGAACTTAGCCTCTACGATAAGTATGGTACCAGACATGGGGATCACAGAGTGCTCATTAATCCCATCAATGACAGACATGTATGGTGTGCCTACTATCTAATCACAAGAACAATAATGAAGAACTACTCAAAGGGAGAGTGCACACTAGATGCCATATCAGTTGTCGAAATCTGTAAACTAGGAGCGCCATTAAATTGGTGCAAATATTTTCTAACCAAGATGCTATAAGCTTGCTCCAACATGCATGAATGGGTTGGTTACTTCATATACGGTTATATGTTAGTTTCATTTACAATGTGGAAGTGGAGGCTTCCATAGGGTCATGAAATTTCATACACTCTCAATCCTCACATTGCCAAGAAGTTCTCCATGGAACTCTCGAAGTGATAGCACCAACATCCATTCCTTAATGGGGCATTCCATGGAACAATAAACCAACTCAGGTTCCCCTGAATGTTGAACTATATTCAACAACAACACCTTTTTGCAGTGGTATAACAACCTTATCAACACAACCCAATGAATGAGGATTCCACATGAGATAATTAGTCAACATACCAACAAGATTTGGTTCAACATGAACATAAACCACACTTTTGTGAGGCCACTTGGTGTAGATTTGGAAATCTTTCAAACAAATCCATTTTCATTTTATCTTAGTGAGGAAATTATAGACAAGGAACTCACTGCATGGTCGAGAATAACAAATAAAAAGAAGAAATTATGCATATCATCTATGATGCATGTCGTTTTGCAATGGGAGGCTCTAGTGCAAACAGATGATCCTGGTCCTATCACAACCACCACGAAGAGACAATGCATGCTCTCAGAGTTAGTGGAATATGAAGAAGAAGAGACACTGCCAATGTCAGTCCCATTGCTACCTTTTCCATTGATTCCAGACACTGGTACAATCTCAAGTAAGGAATTTTGTGAAGTTATTGAGGCTTCCTTTGCAATTCCTCTAAGAAACCATGCACAAGTTCCTTGTCTTCGTCCACAACAACCCATATTATCACTGATGCAATACTTGTTTCTTCACTCCCACCCCACACCCGCACTATCCTCCCTATACCATCTTCCATCCCCATTATCACTATTCCTGATGAAATCATGGTCCATACAAATCTCACCCCCATCACTGAGAAACTTACTTGTCATCCAACTAGTTCTACTGCAGGCGCCCTATCCACCACTCCATTATCACCTTCTCCCAAAGATACTGAAATGCCTAATCCCGAGTCTAACAAACTATTCACCACCATTGGTGGTAGTACCACTACCATGTCATTTCCTTCATCCAATATCCCACCAAAGAGTATCCCTAATATCGAGCAACAAAAATATGCAGAGAAAATATCTCACTCTGCCCACGACCCTCCTCAAGACCCCATAGATATTCATGAAGAAACCAACTCGACCCACAACACTAGTTCCATCCGAGACTGAGTTGCACCATTCATCCAAGACAGAGTTGCACCATTCATCCAAGACCCTCACCAGTGTTGCAAGAGCCAACAACTATGTCTTGAACAACCAAAAGTTGTTTCTTTACTCCATCCTATGCAAGAGCACCTTGCTTGTAATTTTCAAGTAACTTCTACATGTCATGAAGGTTCATCTACCCCTATTTTTTCAGAGAGGTCCAATGCAAGTGGCCAACCACTTAATTCAAGACTCCCTGTAGATCAGTCCATCCAAAGTGAATACTTTGCAGCTTGGGCCACCCAAAAACTGTTGAATATTTTTTAGAGCTTCGGCTACACAGATACAACAAGAAATTATTTTTATCGAGCGAGCTAATGCAAAACTCACAAAAGACTTATGGAATCAACTCGATATGGTATCTAAGAATAGGTACCAAGAATACTCCATGCATGAACAAGTTTAATCAGAATTGGCCATCGTCTTCGGAAATTTTTTTGAAGTTTCGACTAAGATCTAGAAAGATGCCCCTGAGCTACGAGAATATATTACCCTTGTTGTACAAGTGCAATGGGTTGAACTTATGGAAGAAGGGTGTTCTCGGTTAGCATAGAAAACGAACACTCTCCAACAACAGATAGAAGTTATTTGGCTCAAGGAGCAGAACCATCCCAAGGCTATGCTTGAAAATATCACCCAAGTTGTTACCAAAGGAGATACCGTTCAATCATCCCTTCATAATTGAATTGGAGAATGAAAAAAGCTCTTTACAATAGTTAAAAACTATGTGGGTCTATTAGAACGAAGGAACAAGCTGACAAAAGAACTATGAGTTCAAATCCAACAAATGCATGCAGAAGCTCAGATAATAACTGAACCCATTGTGCAACAAGCCAAGTTTGTTGAAATCCAGGAAGCAGACGAAAAATTGGATGAAATGTATGAAGCTATGCAAGCATCCAAGAAAGAAGTTAGGGACTTTAGACCTGCAGTTCAAGATGCATACCTCAAAATGCATTAGTTGGATTCGATTGCGGAAAATGAGTGCCAGACTCTACTTGCCACTAAGCACGCAAAGCCAGATGTTGTTATGAACCAATAGTTTGTTGTGGGAACTTCCATTTTAGTAAGGAAGTAGCAGGATCAGGTGGATAATTGTGACATCTTCTGCTAGCAGGCCATCAAAATTGTACTAGAGTTTGACCCTCTATTTGAATATGTCCTTAGGAAGGAAGAGGAAGACTGACTCGGGACGAGTCAATGATTGTGGTCAAGACTTGTTGGGCCCTCTGTTTTGGAAATGTCAAAATTTTGGGAAAGCATTGCATGCCAAATGAAAGATTAAAAGCAACGGAAATGGTTAGAATCACTAAGGGATAACTTAAAGTATAATAGTAATGGAAACAATCAAACTCCTCGTGCATTAGTTGGAAAAGCAACGTAAAAAGGTCAAAAAACATCGAGCACTAGAGGTAAGCCGAGAGGATAGCGAAAGAAGGAATCCAAGAAGAGACAAAGGAAAAGTATAAATAAGAAGTTAGTGTGGTGAGAAAGAGGTTAATGAGGGAATGGGAGAGTGGAAAAGTGATATTATTGTTATTTTTATAATCGTTTAGGTTGGGATCTGGTTAGTATAGTCATGATGGCATATTGTAATGGTCCTTTCTCATATTACTATGCTTCTGTAGAAGGATTTTGAGTTTACAATGGGTATAAGGGATTGGATCTCATTGTGCAAGAAGATGTATGAGAAATATATGTGTTGTATGATAGTCTAATGATGATGTTGCTAATATAATGGATTTTTTTGGGCCCTAAAATTTTATTTTCTCGTTGATCCGATTATGTTTTGCATGGATCCATGTTTATGTTGTGTAATTACTTCCTTCATTTCTATCTAGTATTTGATCATTATCATTGCATGTCTTTGGGAGTTAATATATCAATCTAATAAGTGCAAATATAGATCAGATGTTGCATTCTCCTTAATTCCCTTCACCTCATAAGTCTCGGCTACACTTCGAGTTAGACCTCCTTCCCTTGCGAAACGTTGAATATTCCAAAATTCCTAGACTACAGTGGCGATTTTTGTTGGTAACCTCTGAGAACCTTGGTCTCGATTTTGTGCCAACACATCTATCTATTAGTGATCACACAAACAATTTATTCCAATAGATTCCACTACAAAGGTAGAATATGCGGTTGTTTTAGAGGAAACAAAGGAGATTGTGGGGCTCAGGAAGATACTAGAGGATTTACAAGAGAACATGTGAATTCCACTCTATTTTTTTATTGAAAACACTTCTTCAATCAAGTTGACCAAGAATCCTAGATTCCATGATCAAACCACACACATCAACATGAAGTACCATTTGATTCGACATCATGTAGAGGCCAAAACCATTAAGATGATATATTGTTCCACAAGTGAGAAAATTGTAGACTTTTTCACCAAAGCACTTGGAATTTAAAATTTTGAAAAGTTAAAAAATATGCTTGGATTTACAAACACCCCTTCAAATGGGGGGGGTGTTATATATATAATCCTTGGGATTATGGTATTGTAAATAGTTAGTCTAGGAGAAAAATGAAGAGTCATATGGGAAGATGAAACCAAAGGTCATCTCTCTCTCTCTCTCTCTCTCTCTCTCTCTCTCTCTCTCTCTCTCTCTCTTATAAATTGAATTCGTGGAGTTACTCATCCCAAGCTTGTTAGTTTGCACCAATGACTTGTTCATGGTTATGTATGTTTGTTATGTGTGTTCTTATTTTTTCTTGTATGGATGAGGTGGGTCATTGTGAAAAAAAATAATATTTTTGTGTTTACTTTAATGTTCTAGTAACATGTTTGTTTGTTTTCAATTCAAAATTGGAAGGGTTATGTTTCCAAAAGAGGTTGCCATGGGCAAGAAACAACATTGAGGAGCTTATATGGTGAGAAGATTGGGTAAAGAATGAATGAAAAGGAACATGGAAAGTTGTTTTCCCAATTAACTCAATTGGAAAGGAAAGAACATATGAGAGAAAGGTATGAAAGAGAAAGGGCCCTATGTGAGCAACAAAATGGAGAAATAATAGAGATATAGAGGATAATAGAGGGTCTTATGACATCAAAGATACAAAATGAGTTTCCTTAACTAGATAATTCAAGAAAAATTATTCATTCCCAAAGGTTCTAGACAACAAAGGCAACATGCACACAAGTTGCTATTACTCAAAAGATACCACACAAGGTAAAAATTTCAAGTAGTACCAAAGTCATAATACTACCTCAAGAAGCAATTACAAAAATAAATAACCTTAGGTAAAGGCCAAAATAATGCAAGCATTCACCCTCTAAAGGTTATACTAAGTCCTAAAGTATTAAAAATTACCATGAAAATGTCAACGTTGGTAGTAAACAAATAAATTGATTGATAATGTGGTTGTTCTTAATACATTTGTATCATCGAATCAAAGAAAGGAACTATAACCGCATCGATGTGTAAAAATATTCTACTTGTGCAGGTGTGCATACTAAGACATTATGGACCATTATTCATTTTAATCAAGCCAAGGATTAAGTTAGGGGTAGGGTTTAACCTCCATTTCTTACACCTAGGTTGGTCATAACAAAAAGGAAACTTATAAATACAAGGTTTAAAGTGAGAGAAAAACATCTTGGAGAAGTGAAAATCTATGATATTCACACTACAACAAAAATCTTGTCTATGAAAATAATCACACATGATTCCCATTACTATAGTGCTCCTTCTATTTTTCCTCATTTCATTAGAAGGGTCATTGGGATTCTTCATCATTAGTTACTAGATAAAATAATATAGAGGTATAGGAAGACTTACTTGTGAGAAGGGGAGATAGAGAAGCCATTATTGCTCACTAGATTAGTTTCCTATTGTAATCCTACTTGGTCTTGCATATATAATCTAGTTTTGACACCCCACATCACTTAGTTCATGTGTTTACTTGCCTGCATCTTATTTTCTATTGTTTTGATTACTTGTGAGTTCATTTAGAGGATATCATATTATTCATATAAATTTTGACAATGTATTTTAAGTTTGGTGTAACAACATTGTTGTTTTCTAGTGTGTAGCAATTTGGAAGGATGGAAGGAACCCATTGCTCCCCTTTTGGACTTGTTGTATCCTGACCAGAGAATAATGGGTGAGAGGTTAGTAGAGTGAAGCATTCTACCTCCTATTTCTTCTACTATCATTGCATTCTTCTAGTTAAATTTATATGCATACATTGCTAACTTAAACACCTTCACACCCACTATTGGTAGACCTTAACCACAAAAGAGAGTGAGTCTCTTTTGTGTTTGATCATTTTAATGGTCATATCCCTTGTTCGATACCTAATGTATGCATCTAATATAGCTAACCATGGTCTGCCAAGAATGAGGGGATGTCTATTGAGTTTTTCATCAGTTTACATAGCTATAAAGTTTGTTGTATATTCCATGAATCAATCAAAACTATGAAATCTTCTAACATTGTTAGGAAAAAACACCTAATTTGCATAAAAATGGAAAGAGAATTAACTTCATTTCTTGAGAATTGGATAAAAGAATGAATCAGAAGCCTCTTCAAGGGGGAAACCCCCTTTTACACTATAATAAATGCACAAGCTAAGATGATTTATAAAACTAGGTCTCCTTGGGATGTATATGAGACAAAGGGTACAATTACAATTAAAGGGTCTAGCTAACCAATAAGGACAACAATAATATAACAATAGTAATATAATAACCCAAAATCTAGGGCTTAACATTCCCCTCCTTTCAAACAAGTGTTGGCCTCAACACTTGATTAGTTGTGGATGCTTATGGATTAAGAACTCATATTCCCATGTAACCTCTTCTACTACAAGGTTCTTCCACTTGATGAGGTACTTATTAACTTCTCACTTTTGCAATTGCTTAATCCTTGTTTCAAGGATTATTTCTAGTTTTAGTATGATTTTCCCTTCTTCATTAATCTCTAGTAAAATAGTGTGAACTATGATATTTTCATTGCTTTCCTTCTTTATGTAATAAACATGGAAGACTACATGTACACATGAAGATGGAGGCAACTCAAATATGTAATTCATGCTTCTAGTCTTCTACAACACCTTGTACGGAACATGGTACTTGGGTGCTAATTTATTGTAATTATTTTGTTGCTTGAGGGACATCTGTATGTATGTTTGTAGCCTCATAAATACCCAATCCCCCACTTCAAATTCTCTTTCACTGCAATGTTTATTTGCTTGTTGTTTCATCCTATTTTGTGCTAGAGCCAAGTTGTCCTTCAATAGTTCGAGAACCTCTTATTGGTACTCTATGTGTTCCTCCATTGCTTGAATATTTTCTTTCCCTCTTAAAGGTGATGTGATGGATGGAGGATGATGGCCATAAAGTGACAAAAATGAGGACATTTTTTATGAAGTGTGGAAGGATGTATTGTACCATCATTCTGCCAAGGGAAACCACTTGAGTCATTTTTTCTTTTTATTATATGTAAATCAATAAAGATACGCTTCTAGACATTTATTCACAATCTCAATTTTACCATCAGATTAAGGATGATAAGAGGAGTTGTGATCCAATTGAGTACCCACACAATAAAATAATTCATTCCAAAAATTGCCAGTGAAAATTGAATCTCTATCACTTCCAATAATCTTGGGGATTCCATGTAGCTTCTAAATTGTTTCCATGAATGTTGTAGATATTGTACTTGCTTTAAAAGGACGAGAAAGAGAGAAAAATGGGCATACTTTATGAGTCGGTCCACCACTACAATGATGGCATTCTTTCCTTTGGACTTGTCTAGACCTGGAATAAAATCCATTCAAACTTGTTCCCAACTTGTTATGGCTAATGGTTGTAGGAGACTTGGGTTCTTGTTTCTCTCTCCCTTATTATATTGGCAAGCCAAACATTCAACCACAAACTTTTGAACATATGTTTTAAGACCTTCCCAGTAAAATTCCTTCTTGATCCTTTGGTAAGTTTTCAAGAACCTTGAATGTCCTCCTATAGGAGAAGTGTACAATTCGTAAAGGACCTTTTGTTTGAGTTGGGAATTCTTACATAAATATAGGAAATCCTGATACCACAATGAATCATTATTCCACATAAATGTATCTAATTCACTCGGTTCCTCTTGTATTTGTTAAATGATCTTGCATACCTTCTTATCTTGCTTCCATTCCATTCTTTCTTCTTCCACCCAATCCAATTGCGGAATGGAAATAACACATAATAATCCCTCTATGTCTTCTTATTTCCTTGAAACTGCATCTACCACCACATTTTGTTTTACTTTTTGGAAGAAAATTTCAAAGTCATAACCTAACATCTTTGTAACCCATTTTTGTTTCTATTTTTAAGATAATAATTGTTCCAAGAAGTGCTTCAAACTATCATGAATTGCATTAAAATTGCACCAATGCCATGCCTTGATGCATCAAACCCCACAATAAAGGTTTTTGTGAAGTCAAGTTTGGTTAGGATAGGAGTTGTACACATAGCCTCCTTAACGTTTTCAAAATCTTTGGTTGCTTCTTGAGCCTAAGAAAATGCCTCATTTTTTAATAACATTGTTAGAGGTGCTTCTATTTAACCACAATTCTTGACAAACTTGCAATAATATCCTATCAATCCTAAGAATCCTCTAAGATTCTTCAAGGTTTTGGGAATTTTCCATTCCATCATAGCTTTAATTTTGTTATGAACCACTTTGATACTTTCATGAGATACAATATGACCCAAATATTCAACTTCTTGAACCCCAAAGGAACACTTGTAAGGCTTCACATATAGTTTTTTCTCTTTCGATAGTTTTAAGACCATGTCAACATGTTGTACATGCTCTTCCCAATATTTTTTGTAGATTAGTGTATCATCAAAAAATATTAACACAAATTTTATGAGGAAGGGTTTGAAAATATAATTTGTCAAGCTTTGAAATGTTGAAGGTGCATTAGTAAGGCCAAACAACATCACCAAAAATTCATGACCTTCATGTGTTCTAAAGGATTCTTTGGGGATGTCTTCTTGCCTCATTCTGATTTGATGATATCCAAAATGGAGAACTAACTTGGCAAAGAAAATTGTTCCTTGCAATTAATCTAATAATTCATCAATGACATGTATATGAAACTTATCTTTAATGGTCATTTTGTTGAGATCTCTATAATCTTAACACATATGCCTTTTTGCTCTATAAACTTCATTTTTGTCAACCATCACCAAAAGTGAAGAGAAAGCACTTTGGCTAGGTTGAATGATGCCAACCTCTAACATTTCTTGAACCATCTGCTCAATCTCACTCTTTTGTTCATATGGGTACCTGTAAGGCCTAATTTTAGGTGGTACACTTCACGATTGCAATTGAATAGCATGGTCATGATCATGAGTAGGTGGATTACACTTAGGAATATTTCTAAATACCTTAGAATTATTTTTGATAACTTTTTGGAGATCCATAGGAGCAAAGGGTATAGATTTTTGAGCATATAGTAGTGAGCACAATTGTGAAATTACACAATGGTGTCCCTTTTTTTGCGATTTTGTCACACTATTAGAGCTTATCACTTGAGATTATTTTCCTTGGATATCTTTGAGTTCAAGTTCCTTGACTTTTGAGAAACATCTCATGAAATATTCCTAAAATTAAGAGCCGATGTTACCAATGATTATAACCATTAGACCCCTAATACAGTATTGTCACCACCCATTTGGGTTGCAATCATGGGAATATATAATAAATACTCCCACATAGTGAGATTAATATCATGTCACTTCCTTGAATGGTACCTCCATCTAAAATCACTACATGAAACTCTTGTGTTGGTGATCTAAAAATGAAGAAGACTTGTATTCTTGAAAATATTTGTAAGATTTAATTCATGTGTTAAAATGCAAATGGATTAATTTTTCAACACAACTTTTATAGCAATTACTCATTCAAGATGCATATAAACAACAACAATAAACAGTGAACATAAAACACATAACACAACAAATGATAAAGGAGTTCACCCCTCTCTTGGGCTACATCTCTTAGTCCAGCTTCCAATGGATATTTTGTATTATTTGTTCCAAGTGCTCAAATATGTGATTTACAATGCTCAAAATGCCAAATAGATGGCTCCAATGGCTTCAGAACGTCCAAAAACCCCTAGCTGGGCTTTTTTGGCACCTTGTTTGGCCAAAAATTAAAGAAGATAGGCTTCCTGGAAGTTCCTCTTCAAACTTGTTGTCTCTGGATCGCCAAAATGCACCCTTGCCTCCTCAACCTAGCCCCCACGTGCATAAATGTGGAAAAACCCAGCACCGGGCGCAACCGCACAACCGATACAAACTATAGGACGGTTACGTGCTAGCCCTTAACCGCCAAGGCTGAGGGCACATGCACCACCATATGACCTCGCGCGCATATAAAAGGGGCCAAGTCTAAATCAAATGACAACGGTCGGGCACGCGCCGGTGGTTCTATGCACAAACACATGTGACCAGGGCTCATACGAAAAGTGTTATGGTTAAACACGTCGCGCCGGTGGTTATATTACAATGTATACGAACGGGGGCCAGGGCTAAGCCCCGGCCCGGACCGCGCCCCATAAAACAACCATTGCAATTTAAATATAATGTTTTACATATATATAATAAGAACTACATGTGGGCACGCCGGTTGGGCAGACCTTCCCAAGGCTTTACCCATGCCTGGACGTCGCGAGGTTGAATCCGGTCAACAACATAAATTTTAAACCAATATCCAGGTGACATGTGGCGGCCATTGATTGTGCCATGTGTCGCAATCCCATTCGATGAAAACAAGCCACGTCATACACCAAATGTCCACACCACTGCCTGCCATGTGTCGTACGACCCTGCCACATCAGCATCCGTACGGACTGTACAGTCAACACATTTTTTTTGCCTGTTTTTCATTTTGAACAGAACACGATATCTCTCTCATCTGACGTCCGTTTGAACCCAAACGAGTTGCGTTGGGTTCATGAAGACAATTCCTATGCTCCTGTTCGATTTGAAGCGGTTCCGAGCACTTTGAATTTTGAGCAAAATTTGATCCCCTAGATCAGTTGGATAAATAAAAAAAATTAAATTTTTGGCTAATTTGCAATTAATGGAGTTATGGGAACTACTAGAATCAATCACCATTGTTACCTTTTTTGTTTTTGATATATCCTTCTATATTGAGGGTTTGCAGAGTACTAATGCCAAAGAATGCATGATAATATATATTTTGAGTAGATCCTCTTCTAGTTCTTGATCTTCTTCCTCTTCACAATCTATGTAGAATACTTTCCTCTCACTACATTTATGTCTCTTATTGTACATGTTGTCATAGTTGAAACATAGTCACCTTTTCTCTTCATTGATCCATTTATTGAGATGTCAACCTTGTGGGTTGGGTGAGGAAGAGAGAGGGAACATGGTGCTCTCTATAGTTGTTGGTGGCCATACTTATAGTAACCATATTTTTACTTTCAACTTTCCTTTCCACACTAAAAGCATGCTCTAGGGATTTAGGTTTGAAGAGATGCACCTCATGTTGAATGCTCTCCTTTAAAGTACCTATAAAGAGATCTAAAAAATTATCCTATAGAATGTTCTTTACCCCGAGACTCAATTTTTGGAATTGTTGAATATGCTTTGTAATTGGACTTCTTTCTTGGAGATTTATCAATTGACTAAAGAATGTGTTTCTCTTAATATCCCTATAATGTTCTATCAAATCATCTGTAAAAATGGACCAATGGACAATAGAATCCTTTTTTTATGTTCACAAATCCATTAGTACCAAACAAATTGATCAGGTTCTACATACAAGGATGCAAGAGTTACCTTTTATAGCATTGGCACTTGGTATAGATAAAACAATTGCTTCATTTAGAATATCCATGCTATAGGATATTTACCATCACATTTCCTCGTATCAATCATGGGAATTAAGTAGTTCATTGGTTCCAAGTTGAAACTATGATGGTGAGGATATTGGAGTGATGAATAATCATGATTTTGTGACTAGATCTTCATGTTCTCCATATTTGTTAAAATATTCCCCAAATATGATTAGGGTTCAACAACTTTTTTCTCCCTATTTTCATGATTTCCTAGCATCTCAATATCACCTTTATAGAACCTCTCATCAGGGTATGTAAGAGCATGGTTTCCATGGAATTTTGTAATTGCTCCATTTTTTGATCCATGAAATTCCACAATTGTTCCCTATTTTGATCCATTTCCATTTTAAGTAATTCCTACAAATTTGCCAAATCAACATTTTTCAACATAATATCACCCATTTCATTAAATTGGTTCTTCAATAAGGATATTGGGTACCCAATATCTTCACTTTCAAGCATCATGTATGAGTTATTTAGAGCTTTAGAAGGAGCATAACTTTTTGCAAAACCCTGTGCCACATAAGAAAATAATAATCATGTTGGGTATGTGTTATATTTTGTGCATGAACAAACCTAGTGTCTTCATTGCGTCGGGTGCGTGGGGGGTCACAAGGGGGTAGAACCCCCTTAACCATGGGCTCACAGGGGTGCAGATCTCCCCTACCCAGGGGGTCACAAGGGGAAGAGCCCCCCTATCTGGGGGGTTGTAGGTGGACAAGAGCCTCATGTGCGAGGGTTTGAGGGGAAACACCCCAAAAAAAAAAAAAATTGGCAGTTTTTGCATCTGTTTTTAGCAGCTTTTCGGCACGTGGTTTTCTAATTTTGGTTAAGGAATTAGGGTTGTTGATTAATCCAGGTCAATGGATTAGGGGTTTTGGATGTCGTGGGATCATATATATATTTTATTGTAAACAATGGAGAGAGAAGATGATGAATACATAATTAGAGGTGCATCTCTAAACAGGTTGTTGGTTTTCCCTATTTGGGTTTCCAAGGTAAAAAAATTGTGTAATGTGTGTGTGTGTGTGTGTGTGTGTGTGTTTGCACGCCATTGTATCTTTTATGTTTATTAAGAATCCATTTGCAGTAATTTATTGTACAAGGTTAAAATCTAATTTTTTTGTCAAAGTTGTTATTGGCTTCAGGGGGATGCCTTTGTGGCTAAGGGTTTGGCTCGGGTTTGTGATAAACCTTGTTGCAGTGGGAGATTAGCAATATCGCTTCTTCAAGTGAAAATAAATGGTGAGTCGTTAAAAAATAGATATCAAGAAATTTAATGGGCAAAGTTTTGAGTTGTGGAAGCTTAAGATCCAAGATATGTTGGTGGAAAAAGATTAGTGGATTGTTGTGGATCCAAGTACTGCACCTATAGGAATGTCAACAAAATACTGAGAAAATATGGATCAGAAGGTGAAGAGCACAATTTGGTTGTGTCTCTCAGATTCAGTATTATTGAATGTCTTAGGGGGGGATACAACCAAGGCATTATGGGATAAGTTATAGGATTTGTATCAGTCAAAGTCCATGGTAAACAAACTATTCATGCAGAAGTTGTATAACTTGATAACGAAAGATGGTGACTCGGTGACAGAGCATATGATCGCCTTCAATACTATGGTAAATCAACTATTATTTGTTGATATTAAGATTTCCGATGAAGATAAATGTACAAGTTTATTGTGCTCTTTATTAGACTCATGGGATATTATGATTGTGGTCATAGGTAGTAATTAAACTACCTTAAAATTCGATGATGTGGTATCTTCCTTATTGTCGTAGGATATGAGGTAGAAAAATATGGAATGCCAGAGCATAGATGCCTTATTTGCAAGAGGATGCTCCCAGGAAAGAAATAAATCTAAATCCTCAAGTGGGAGATCTAAATCTAGGGGAAGATCTAAATCTCCAAGAAAATTTGTAAATGTATGTTGGAGATGTGGAAAAGAATGGCACTAAAAGAAATAATGTAGATCCAAAATTGTTGAGAGAGGGAAGTAATCTGAAGATGCTCCTTCTATAGAAGGAAAAACCTCTATGGAAGAAGGGGGATGTGTAATTGGCTTATTCAAGCACACATGCAGATCATGAGGCATGGTTGGTTGACTCAATTGCATCCTTTCATATGACTCTTCACAGGAAGTGGTTTTGCAAATATGAAAGGTATGGTGGAGGTGATGTTTTCCTAGGTGATGATTCGATAACCAAAATCATAAGACGAGGAAAAGTCAAGTTGAATATCATGGATGGAAGTATTAGAACACTCCATGGTGTTATGAACATCCTAGGGTTGGCCAAAATTTTGATTTATGTAAGCAAAATGGATGATGCGGGGGTAAAAACAATATTTGAGACAGAAACCTATAGGATGGTTCGAGGGGAAATGGTGTTGTTGAAGAGAGTTTGGATAGGAACCCTGTATAATATGCTAGGAACAACTCTTAGTGATGGGTGCAATAGTTCTTGTTTTCTTGATATTGGAGGTGAAAAAGGAAAAACTATTACAGTCTTTGTAGAAAATACTATGTTGTGACATCCAAGACTATGACATATCTAAGAGAAGAGACTTCGAGTACTACATGGTAAAGGCATGGTTGAAGGTATGCATAACTTCTCTTTGGGTTTTGATTTCTATAAACATTGTGTATATGGGAAGATTAATTGGGTAAGATTCCCCTCTGGTGCAACGAGGGAACAAGGAATTTTACAGTTGATGCATAGTGATGTGTTTAGACCTGTGTCGGTTCCATCACTGGGAAAATATGTGTACTATGTCTCATTTATAGATGAATTCTCGAGGAATACATCGATTTATTTCCTTAGGAATAAATCTAAAGTCTTTGACAAATTCAAAGAGTTTAAGGATCTTGTGGATAATTAGACAGGGAAGAGAGTTAAGGTGTTGAGGACAGATAATGATGGAGAATTATGTAAAAATGAATTCGAAGAATTTTGTAAGAAGTGTGGTATGTCAAGGAAGAGTAATACTCCATATACACCTCAGTAGAATGGAGTTGCAGAAAGGATGAACGCAAAATTGATGGAAAAAGCAAGGTGCATGCTTAGTGGCGTCGAGTTAGGACAAGAATTATGGGCAGAGGTAATAGGTATTGCATGTTACCTAGTCAATTGATCACCCTCATCAACACTTGATGATAAGACTCCAAGCAAGGTATGGAGTGTTAAGAAACCCTCTCTCACACATATCAGGGTATTTGGTCGTGATGTCTATTTCCACGCTCCAAAGGAAAACATAAGTAATCTAGATAAAAGGTTGAAAGTGTATCTTTATTGGGTATAAAGATGGTATGAAAGGCTATAAGCTTTGGAACCCATAAACTAAGAAGGTAGTGTATAGGCGATATGTGGTATTTAGAGAAATCAAAGGTTGTCAAACAGGAAGTCCTACCAAAGAAGGAAGAACCATACAAGATAGAGTTTGAGTTGAAGGATAATGAATCAGACCCTACAGAAGAACACAAATAAGAAGAAGAAGATCCTAATACTCTGGTGTTGAGGAGATAAGCTTGAGATAGAAGGAAACCATAAAGGTATACTCCACTTGATTTATGTTCAATTTTTTCTTTGTTTATTATGAATATGATCCTAGAACTGTTAGGGAGGTAGTCAATTCTTAGGATGACAAACTATGGAAAAAAGCCATGATGGAAGAAGTGGCAACGTTGGACAAGAATGAGGCCTGGGATCTAGTGGGTTTTCCAACTGGAAGAAATCCCATTGGTAACAAATGAGTGTTTAAGAATAAGTTAAATGCATAAGGCAAAGTGGAGAAATACAAAGATCGATTAGTAGCAAAAGGTTATTCCCAAGTAGAGGGATTTTACTTTGGTGAGAATTTTTCTCCTGTTGCCAAGTTAACTTCAATTAGATTTCTTTTATATGTTGTTGTTGCTTTTGATTTTAAAGTATAATATATGGATGTGAAGAAAACATTCCTATATGGGGATTTGGAATAAGAATCTACATGAAGAAACCATAAGGCTTTACTATGAAGGGAAAGAAAGAGTTGGTATGCAAACTAAAAAATAGCCCTGTATGGGTTTAAAAAATCACTAAGGATGTGGTATAAAAAAATTGATACTAATATGTTGGGACTTGGTTTCACAAGGAGAAAAACGGATCACTATGTGTTTCAAATTAATCGATGATCATCTTATTTATTTGGTCTTGTATGTGGATCATATGTTGCTAATAGGAAATGACAAGGAGATTATCTAGGATGTGAAAACTAAGTTGTCCTCTAAATTTGACATGAAGGACCTTGGTGCTGCAAATTTCATTTTGGGAATGGAAATTAAAAGATATTAGACAAACATAAAACTCGAGACGGTGTTGCAGAGATTTAATATGCAAGAATGTAAACCGATCAGGGTTCTTATTCCTATAGGTGTAAAGTTATTTGCGGACCAATGTCCCAAGACACAAGAAGAGGAAGAGGACATGTCACGTGTTCCGCATGATAGTGAAATTGGTAGTTTAATGTATGAAATGGTATATACTAGACCGAACATTGCACATGCAATGAGATTTTTGATTAGGTATATGTCAAAACCAGGGAAGGAGCATTGGACAACAATAAAGAGGGCTTTTAGGTATTTGTGTGGAAAAACTAGTTATGAATTGTGCTACCAAGGAAGACTAGGATTGGGGAGAGTGTTGGAAATACATGGGTTTGTTGATGTAGACTGGGTTGGAGATCTGGATCACAGAAGATATACAAGTGGGTATGTTTTTAACATGTTTGGAGGAACAATCAATTGGGTGAATAAAAGATAGGTTGTAGTGGCACTCTCAACTACAGAAGTTAAACATGGATGTCACTCATACAAGCAAGGAATAAATATGGTTACAAATATTGTGTTTGTACAACAAGTTGTAAGGATAGATTGTGGCAATCAGAGTGTAATCCTCCCGGGGAAGAACCTGAGTTATCATTCAAAGATAAAGCATATTGATCTTTAGCATCACTTTGTGAGAGACATGGTTGAAGACAAGAAGGTGTTTCTAATGAAGGTGGACAACTTGAAAATGTTGCAAAATCATTGAAAAAGTCTATGAGCATCGAGAAGTTCTCCTAGTGTAGAGACACAAAGGGTATTGTTGCCCTGGATTGTTGACTATGTAATCATGTAACCCTCTACATGCAAAGAAAACAACAAGTGGGAGAATGTTGGGTATGTGTTCTATTCTTTGCATGACCAAATCTAGTGTCTATGTTGCATCAAGGGGGTGGATTCCCACTGCACGAGGGTTCAAGAGAAACACCCCCTATGTTTTTGACGATTTTTGCATCTATTTTTAGCAATTTTTCAACACATGGTTTTTGTCGATGTTTCTCTAATTCTGGTTAAGGAATTAGGGTTTTTGACTAATTTGAGTCAATGGATTAGGGGTTTTGAATGTCGTGGGATCCTATATATATTATATTGTAAACAATGAAGAGATAAGCTAATGAATAAAGAATTATAAGTGTGGCTCTAAACAAGTTGTTAGTTTTCCAAGGTAAAATCTATGTGTAATTTGTGTGTGTGCCATTGTATCTTTTTTGTTTTTATTAAGAATCCATTTATAGTAATTGTTGATTAATTGAGTTGGTTTTCATTGATGTCAACCCTTGAAGAAAGTATGGTAGCGAATTCTGGTAGCACAAAGGGTTGGGTAATGGACCCAAGTTTGTTTGATGGATAATGGTGTGAGTTTTGATATATTTGCAGGTAAGTATGTTCTAGATGGATAATACATGTCATGCCATTTCCGGTGGTATGTGGAACGTCACATAACTCCTCACAGTTAGAGAGTTATGGCCATGTGAAGTTGGAGAACCCTCATGAGTCATCTAAAAGCCCCAAAAGGTCAAAGTAGTCAAAGTGT
>JZKD02S1665953.1:10316-26678 GCA_000966675.3 Picea glauca | reverse complement strand
GCCTAAGAAACTAGGGGGTTGGAGCCTCCTTCCAGTTGTAGTTGGAAAACAAAGGAAGTTGGTGCTTCCAATGAATCTAATTCTTCAAGACATATAAGAAAAATCATTATGTGGTTTTCTCCCGCTTTGGGTTTCCATGTAAAAACACTAGTGTAATGTGTATGTGTATGATTGCTCATTTGTTCATTGTTTATTTACTCTGCAATTGTTGGATGACAATGCTACACTAATATAACACTTGCATTATATGGTTAAAAATGATTAAATTGCTCTATTATTGATTCACCACCCCCTCTCAGTAATCCAACAGTAATTTCTTGTACAAGGTTAAAATATACAAATCACTCTCTTTTGTTTATTTATCACAATCTTTGAATCACCAAAAACAAACCTTTCAAACTGTTCGACAACATAGGTATTCCAACAGAGGACGAACACCTTTAGTAAACACTCACATAATCAGATCAAAGATCAACACACTGATGTTTTCACGTGGTAAAACCCCTACGGGGAAACATCCACAGCCCCAACCAACGTGGCCACTTGGAGCAGTTTATTAATGAAAAATAAAAAGATTACAGAGAGATTTTACAAGAAAGTTTCTCACAATCGATCATGGGCAAATGACCCTCCATGCTCTTTAAATAGAGATTATGGACCAATCGGGTGTTAAGCCACGAATCAATGGTCGTTAAGATCAAGGAGAGTATGAACCGTCAGATCACTCTATGTCGGGAACATATCGTGACCGTCAGATTTCCTAACTACAAATGCATACTAAAGAAACACACTTTTACCTAACGACACATTAGACCAAGTAGATATTAACTAAATCCTAAGTGTCTAAATATCTTAACTAACAATTATGCTAATTTGAAGGTAACATACCTTTAAAAACCATGGTTTTTAGATTGTCTTATGAGCTAAATTTTCTCCTAGAGTATCCCTAAAATTTTGTCCCCTTTGCGTCTAAAATTTTGTTCTGTAGGTTTGACGAAATTCCTATGTGCCAAGAGAAAGTTATGGTAACTTTCCCAAAGCGTGTTGGTTTTGTCCCTTAGAAGAGAGAGAACTTGTACGACATACCATGTGTCCAATTTTTCAGATCTACTTTTGAAATTTGTAGCTTAAATACCATAGTTTGTATTCTTTCCAATGGAACTAGTATCACTCAATTTGGACTTTTCTAGCTTTATATATGAAATTTTTACCAAGAACACTTGTTTGAGATTACTTTCAGGACTAGTCAAAAGCCCTAATTTCCACAACTTGTATTTTTGAAATTATAGCGAACCAAAAAATGAATTTTTAACCATAAATACTTCGACATGTATCCTTATTCTCCAAAGACTTTCACTTTTTGAAACATCTCAGAAACATGTATAGTGAAAATTCCAAGATGGCTCGTTTGAGACTAATTTCAGGACTAGTGTAAAACCCTAATTTCCATAGGCTATATATCCAAAAGTATAGTGAACCAAATCCTGAAATTTAGACCACATTTACTTCTCTACGTCTCCTCAGTTTCTTAAAAATTTCACATTTTGAAACTCTCCATAAAAAAATTTATAGTGAAAATACCTAGATGACTCATTTGTAAGAGCCAAACCCAAGGTTCATATGCTCTAGTACCAAATTTTATGAAACAAACACTCAAATATCATAAAAATAGAAAGATAAGTAACTCCATGCCTTGAGAAATGGATATAATAATGAGTGAGAAGCATCTTCGAGGGGGAAACCTCCTTTTACAATATAACAAATGTACAAGATGAGATGCTTTCTAAAACTAGATCTCCTTGGTGTGTGTGTGTGTGTGTGTGTGTGTGTGTGTGTGACAAAGGGTAAAATTACAATTAAAGGGTCTAGATGAACAATAAGGACAACACTAATATAACAATAAAAATGTAATAAATCAATATATAGGGCTTAACAAACACTCTCTCTGGGACAACAAAAGATCTATCTGCAGGCTAAAGGACAATGGGTCTATGTCTCAATAATTCTCTCAAGTTTAACTTAAGCATAGTGGCATTAGTCATTACATTAATTGCTTCCCTAAATCTATTGGGGTGTTATGGATCAAGCACTTATTAATGTAGACATCTACCTCAAGGCTACCTCAATCGAAATAGTTGGGGGTATTTTTTTTCCCAACACAAGGTCAATAAGTTTCCTTACAAAATTGATGGTAGGAAAATCTCTTTTCTTCCTTCCGAGTTTCTTTATGTACAGTTCCTTGATGATTTTTTGTAAATGGGGAATCTTTGATACCATGCAAAAGAGGTATTTTTACCCACATGTTTTTCAATTCCCCTAGAAGTTCATTTTTGGAGTGAGCATAGGTTTTCTTCTATTCTAAGGCCTCCAGATAAAGCGGGGTTTTTTGTTGAGGGGATTGCTAGTTTTTTTCTTGGATTTGTTTCTCTTTGGGGGGTTCATCTTCCATTGGTTCATCAATAAGAAGAGTCAAACAAGATACCACCACTTTTCTTAACTAAATATGTAGCTCATTTAATTCCAATTAATGTAATGAGTAGGTTGGATAGTTTGTCATCACAATATTATAGAATGTTGGACCTCTCTATTGTTGGGGTCTGCTAGTGTTTGGGTAAGGATTTGTGGCTATTTAGGGAATTTCTAGGTAGTGTTTTTTGTAAGGGGTGAAGGATATGTAGGGGTGGAAACAATGTTAGAAAATTAGGATCGTGGAGCAATAAAATAAAATTGCAGAAATAAAACACAGAAGATACACAATGCAATAGAGACACATATATACATGGTTCACCCAGTGTGGGCTACATCCACCAAAGAAATTTTTAGGTCCTTCCTTTATTATTATCCAACAAATGAAGGGATACAACCTACAACACATCCATTGTAAATTCCTCTTCTTTCTCTCATTGTCTCTTCTCTTAGAATACAATATTCACTCTCATCCACAGTCGCAATACAATGCCCTCATAGAAAAAGAGGGTTTCCTTCTAGAGAAAAAATCCCTAACATAACTTCTACTGTCAGATCTGCGACCTTATAATGAACAGTCCAAATTGACTACGAAATTACAATATTTTACAAGGTAATTTTTCTCAAAATTTTGCTTTGGGGGCACTGCCCCCGAATGCCCTGCTAAGGGGGTGACGACAATAGTGGGGGGGAAATCCCCCCCATCGGGAAATGGGATCCAAACACGGTTGAAACAAACCTTTGAATCAAGAATATAATGAGGCTCCACAACAAACAAGGCTTGCTTTTATTGTCCTTGAGGTCTCCAAGACTGTGGAGGGTTGGTTTGTTTGCCATGAGACTATTGTGAAGGTTGAAATGGAAAAGGTTGAGTCTGAAGATGATACTTCCATTGTTGTGGCATTTGATTTTTCATTTTCCAATTCAAATAGTTAGGAGGGTACTAGTTTGTAGGAGGAGTGTGCATCTAATTATTATAAGCACAATTGAAACACCGAGGATGTGGATACGACACACCTTGCTAAATTGTCTTGGTGGCCCTTTCCTTATTTGATTGATGAAGCAAAAATACTCCATATTGTCCTCTTCTCCTTGGTACACAACCTTTAATATGTGTAGGATTGGACATTTACTTGTTTGATGATTCTCCTCACAAATTCCACAAGCCCTCTACTATGTTTAATGGACATTCTTGACATGCTTCCTTGTGCATTTAGGGTAGAAAAAATATAGATCCTTTTCAACCTCTTCCCCTTTCTTTTTATTTGCATGGCATCTAATTGCATAGCTAGTGAATGTAGTATATTAGTCTTCATGTCCTCCAATAAGGTCTCAATTCTAACTTTGCGAGATTTGTGTTTGTTGCGCTTGATGATAGTGCAACAATATTTATCCAACCTCTATTATTTTTGCTTGCAACTTTAGAGTACTTATTGAAAAATTGCTTTATGTCCCCATATAACAGTTGAAATATATCACTATTTTCAAGGAGGTTCAAGCTTTCTATTAGGTCCTCTTTTACAACTCTAAGGGGTACTAATTTAAGGGACTATCTTATAGATCTCTTATAGCTAAGCTAGAACCTTTCATTATAATCCACTAAGGATTCATTTTCTCTTTAGACTATTTGAGATATCTCATTCGTGATGTCTCGGGATTTACAATAATCTCTATATTTTTCAATGAAGGTATCCTTCTTTTGATCCCAATTATTGACAATATTTCTCTCTAGTTTCATGAACCATCTAAAGGTTTCCTCCTCGAGTGTGGAAAGGAAGAGTCTTAACTTTTGGGCATCTGTTTCATAGTCATACATTCTATACAGAACTTCAAACTCAAAGACAAAAGTATCCAGGTCTTCAATAGTCTTCCCATGGAAATCAGGAAGAACAAAAGGATTTATGTTCTTCATTTTTGTTTCCTCTTTAGTTTCATGAATCAAAAATTGAAAAGCATCAGGTTATTCTTCTCCTGCCATGATATTCATGGATGGTGATTATTCTCTAACTTCAACTCTTATCTCAGAGTGAAAACTATATATAAAAACCCTAGCAGCAAAGTGCTCTCCTTTGTTAGAATCTTCAATAAACTCTTCAATAATCTGTTGGATGCTTGTTGGGTTTTCTTCAATGGGTTGCTTGAAAAATTCTTCAAAATCTTCATGTTGTCATACTAGGCCACTATTCCTAGCATGATTTGCACTATAATATGAGTTTTTGGTAGAGAACATCCAAAGTTATCCTTATGTTGATGTGTGCAACCTATTATATGAATCCAATATGTGATTTTTTTTAACAACAATTTTCAGATTATTCTAATGTAATGTTTAGCAACCTCCTCGAAAATGGCGCCAAAATGTTGTGGGCTATAGAGTTACAATAACATATATTGAACACCCTAGATTACTTTAAAATCTTCAACCCAATGGTCGTGCAAATTTATAAGGTGTTGTGTAATGTATGTGAAAACTAAAAAAGTTTAATCTAATCCAAAATCCCTATGATGTTGTAGCAAAACGAATGAACGAATATGGGCAACTCATCCCATTTTCAAATGGCTTTAGCTTTCATCTCTTCTGGCAATGTGGTAGAAGTCAAACAGATGCAAGACCACTCCCTAGTAGATGAGATGATAACAAAGTGAGGAGGCTCCTTGGAATAAAAAGCCACTATTCAAATATCAAACTAAACAAGTAATCAAAGCATTAACCATCATGTTCATAGATTCACAAGGTCCACATTCCAAAGTGTTGTTCATTGTAATTTAAAAAACAAGGGCAATCATAGAAATGCATGAGAGAATAAGACTGTTGTTGTAAATGAAAGTACAGAGTTGACAAAAAGAAAAATACCCTATTCTATAGAAGTTTAAATAAATCATAACATAAATTCTAATGAAAAAAATGAAATGAAATGANCCTCCTTCTGGTTGTAGCCAGAGAATTGGGGAGTTGGAGCTTCCCTCAGGTTGTAGCCTGAGAAACTAGGGGGTTGGAGCCTCCTTCTAGTTGCAGTTGGAAAACAAAGGAATTTTGTGCTTCTAATGAATCTAATTCTTCAAGACATATAAGAAAAAACATTTCGTGGTTTTCTCCCGCTTTGGGTTTCCACATAAAAACACTGGTGTAATGTGTATGTGTATGATTGCTCATTTGTTCATTGTTTATTTACTCTGCAATTATTGGATGATAATGATACACTAATATAACACTTGCATTATATGGTTAAAAATGATTAAATTTCTCTATTATTGATTCACCACCCCCTCTCAGTAATCCAACAGTAATTTCTTGTACAAGGTTAAAATATACAAATCACTCTCTTTTATTTCTTTATCACAATCTTTGAATCACCAAAAACAAACCTTTCAAACTATTCGATAACATTCCAACAAGGGACAGACACCTTTACTAAACACTCACATAACCAGATCAAAGATCAACACACTGATGTTTTCACGTGGTAAAACCCCTATGGGGAAACATCCACGGCCCCAACCAACATGACCACTTGGAGCAGTTTATTAATGAAAAATAAAAAGATTACATAGAGATTTTACAAGAATTTTTCTCACAATCGATCATGGGAAAATGACCCTCCATGCTCTTTAAATAGAGATCATGGACCAATCGGGTGTTAAGCCACGAATCAATGGTCATTAAGATCGAGGAGAGTATGAACCATCGGATCACTCTATGTCGGGAACATATTGTGACCATCGGATTTCCTAACTACAAATGCATACTAAAGAAACACACTAAGAAACACACTTTTACCTATCGACACATTAGACCAAGTAGATCTTAACTAACTCCTAAGTGTCTAAATATCTTAACTAACAATTATGGTAATTTGAAGGTAACATACCTTTAAAAACCATGGTTTGTAGATTGTCTTGTTAGCTAAATTTTCTCCTAGAGTATTCCAAAATTTTGTCCCCTTTGTGTCTAAAATTTTGTTCTGTAGGTTTGACGAAATTCCAATGTGCCAAGAGAAAGTTATGGTAACTTTCCCAAAGCGTGTTGGTTTTGTCCCTTCGAAGAGAGAGAACTTGTACGACATACCATGTGTCTAATTTTTCAGATCTACTTTTGAAATTTGTAGCTTAAATACCATAGTTTGTATTCTTTCCAATGGAACTAGTATCACTCAATTTGGACTTTTCTAGATTTATATATGAAATTTTTACCAAGAACACTTGTTTGAGATTACTTTAAGGACTAGTCAAAAGCCCTAATTTCCACAGCTTGTATTTTTGAAATTATAGCGAACCAAAAAATGAATTTTTAACCATAAATACTTCGACGTGTATCCTTATTCTCCAAAGACTTTCGCTTTTTGAAACATCTCAGAAACATTTATAGTGAAAATTCCAAGATGGATCGTTTGAGACTAATTTAAGGACTAGTGTAAAACCCTAATTTCCATAGGCTATATATCCAAAAGTATAGTGAACCAAATCCTAAAATTTCGACCACATGTACTTCTGTATGTCTCCTCAGTTTCTTAAAAATTTCACATTTTGAAACTCTCCATAAAAAAATTTATAGTGAAAATACCTAGATGACTCGTTTGTAAGAGCCAAACCCAAGGTTCATATGCTCTAGTACCAAATTTTAGGAAACAAACACTCAAATATCATAAAAATAGAAAGATAAGTAACTCCATGCCTTGAGAAATGGATATAATAATGAGTGAGAAGCATCTTTGAGGGGGAAACCTCCTTTTACAATATAACAAATGTACAAGATGAGATGCTCTCTCTCTCTCTCTCTCTCTCTCTCTCTCTCTCTCGTTCTATATATATATATATATATATATATATATATATATATATATATATATATGAGACGAAGGGTACAATTACAATTAAAGGGTCTAGATGAACAATAGGGACAACACTAATATAACAATAAAAATGTAATAAATCAATATATAGGGCTTAACAAACACTCTCTCCAGGACAACAAAAGATCTATCTGCAAGTTGAAGGACAATGGGTCTATGTCTCAATAATTCTCTCAAGTTTAACTTAAGCATAGTGTCATTAGTCATTACATTAATTGCTTCCCCAAGTCTATTTGGGTGTTATGGATCAAGCACTTATTAATGTAGACATCTACCTCAAGGCTACCTCAATCAAAATAGTTGGGGGTATTTTTTTTCCCAACACAAGGTCAATAAGTTTCCCTACAAAATTGATGGTAGGAAAATCTCTTTTCTTCCTTCCAAGTTTCTTTATGTACAATTCCTTGATGATTTTTTGTAAATGGGGAATCTTTGATAGCATGCAAAAGAGGTATTTTTACCCACATGTTTTTCAATTCCCTAGAAGTTCATTTTTGGAGTGAGCATAGGTTTTCTTCTATTCTAAGCCCTCCAGATAAAGCGGGGTTTTCTGTTGAGGGGATTGCTAGTTTTTTTCTTGGATTTGTTTCTCTTTGGGGGGTTCATCTTCCATTGGTTCATCAATAAGAAGAGTCAAACAAGATACCACCACTTTTCCTAACTAAATATGTAGCTCATTTAATTCCAATTAATGTAATGAGTAGGTTGGATAGTTTGTCATCACAATATTATAGAATGTTGGACCTCTCTATTGTTGGGGTCTGCTAGTGTTTGGGTAAGGATTTGTGGCTATTTAGGGAATTTCTAGGTAGTGTTTTTTGTAAGGGGTGAAGGATATGTAGGGGTGGAAACAATGTTAGAAAATTAGGATCGTGGAGCAATAAAATAAAATTGCAGAAATAAAACACAGAAGATACACAATGCAATAGAGACACATATATACATGGTTCACCCAGTGTGGGCTACATCCACCAAAGAAATTTTTAGGTCCTTCCTTTATTATTATCCAACAAATGAAGGGATACAACCTACAACACATCCATTGTAAATTCCTCTTCTTTCTCTCATTGTCTCTTCTCTTAGAATACAATATTCACTCTCATCCACAGTCGCAATACAATGCCCTCATAGAAAAAGAGGGTTTCCTTCTAGAGAAAAAATCCCTAACATAACTTCTACTGTCAGATCTGCGACCTTATAATGAACAGTCCAAATTGACTACGAAATTACAATATTTTACAAGGTAATTTTTCTCAAAATTTTGCTTTGGGGGCACTGCCCCCGAATGCCCTGCTAAGGGGGTGACGACAATAGTGGGGGGGAAATCCCCCCCATCGGGAAATGGGATCCAAACACGGTTGAAACAAACCTTTGAATCAAGAATATAATGAGGCTCCACAACAAACAAGGCTTGCTTTTATTGTCCTTGAGGTCTCCAAGACTGTGGAGGGTTGGTTTGTTTGCCATGAGACTATTGTGAAGGTTGAAATGGAAAAGGTTGAGTCTGAAGATGATACTTCCATTGTTGTGGCATTTGATTTTTCATTTTCCAATTCAAATAGTTAGGAGGGTACTAGTTTGTAGGAGGAGTGTGCATCTAATTATTATAAGCACAATTGAAACACCGAGGATGTGGATACGACACACCTTGCTAAATTGTCTTGGTGGCCCTTTCCTTATTTGATTGATGAAGCAAAAATACTCCATATTGTCCTCTTCTCCTTGGTACACAACCTTTAATATGTGTAGGATTGGACATTTACTTGTTTGATGATTCTCCTCACAAATTCCACAAGCCCTCTACTATGTTTAATGGACATTCTTGACATGCTTCCTTGTGCATTTAGGGTAGAAAAAATATAGATCCTTTTCAACCTCTTCCCCTTTCTTTTTATTTGCATGGCATCTAATTGCATAGCTAGTGAATGTAGTATATTAGTCTTCATGTCCTCCAATAAGGTCTCAATTCTAACTTTGCGAGATTTGTGTTTGTTGCGCTTGATGATAGTGCAACAATATTTATCCAACCTCTATTATTTTTGCTTGCAACTTTAGAGTACTTATTGAAAAATTGCTTTATGTCCCCATATAACAGTTGAAATATATCACTATTTTCAAGGAGGTTCAAGCTTTCTATTAGGTCCTCTTTTACAACTCTAAGGGGTACTAATTTAAGGGACTATCTTATAGATCTCTTATAGCTAAGCTAGAACCTTTCATTATAATCCACTAAGGATTCATTTTCTCTTTAGACTATTTGAGATATCTCATTCGTGATGTCTCGGGATTTACAATAATCTCTATATTTTTCAATGAAGGTATCCTTCTTTTGATCCCAATTATTGACAATATTTCTCTCTAGTTTCATGAACCATCTAAAGGTTTCCTCCTCGAGTGTGGAAAGGAAGAGTCTTAACTTTTGGGCATCTGTTTCATAGTCATACATTCTATACAGAACTTCAAACTCAAAGACAAAAGTATCCAGGTCTTCAATAGTCTTCCCATGGAAATCAGGAAGAACAAAAGGATTTATGTTCTTCATTTTTGTTTCCTCTTTAGTTTCATGAATCAAAAATTGAAAAGCATCAGGTTATTCTTCTCCTGCCATGATATTCATGGATGGTGATTATTCTCTAACTTCAACTCTTATCTCAGAGTGAAAACTATATATAAAAACCCTAGCAGCAAAGTGCTCTCCTTTGTTAGAATCTTCAATAAACTCTTCAATAATCTGTTGGATGCTTGTTGGGTTTTCTTCAATGGGTTGCTTGAAAAATTCTTCAAAATCTTCATGTTGTCATACTAGGCCACTATTCCTAGCATGATTTGCACTATAATATGAGTTTTTGGTAGAGAACATCCAAAGTTATCCTTATGTTGATGTGTGCAACCTATTATATGAATCCAATATGTGATTTTTTTTAACAACAATTTTCAGATTATTCTAATGTAATGTTTAGCAACCTCCTCGAAAATGGCGCCAAAATGTTGTGGGCTATAGAGTTACAATAACATATATTGAACACCCTAGATTACTTTAAAATCTTCAACCCAATGGTCGTGCAAATTTATAAGGTGTTGTGTAATGTATGTGAAAACTAAAAAAGTTTAATCTAATCCAAAATCCCTATGATGTTGTAGCAAAACGAATGAACGAATATGGGCAACTCATCCCATTTTCAAATGGCTTTAGCTTTCATCTCTTCTGGCAATGTGGTAGAAGTCAAACAGATGCAAGACCACTCCCTAGTAGATGAGATGATAACAAAGTGAGGAGGCTCCTTGGAATAAAAAGCCACTATTCAAATATCAAACTAAACAAGTAATCAAAGCATTAACCATCATGTTCATAGATTCACAAGGTCCACATTCCAAAGTGTTGTTCATTGTAATTTAAAAAACAAGGGCAATCATAGAAATGCATGAGAGAATAAGACTGTTGTTGTAAATGAAAGTACAGAGTTGACAAAAAGAAAAATACCCTATTCTATAGAAGTTTAAATAAATCATAACATAAATTCTAATGAAAAAAATGAAATGAAATGAAGATTTGTGTGACCTCCCCTTGAGTGGGCCCCACCCAAGGGATCTCTTGGAATCCTGAAATCAATTAAACAAACAAGACTTCAATCAAATTTTATTCCTCCTATTCAAAAAATGTCACATAACAAAGAGGAAATAACTTTGTCTCTTAAAAACAATTCAAACTAATCCCCAACTACTAAATAGAAAGCATAATAGAAACTCAAGACCCTATCTCTACGATATAAGTCTGTATAAATACAGAAATGATGCTAAAGACCCTAAGTAATGCAATCAATCAAGCCCTTGATTGATGGATTATATCTTCTCAAGACTACCTCTTTTTCATCATAGTTGGGTTAAGAGGGTTATTCTTCCTCCTCCACTAATTTGAATCCCAAGATATAACTGAGAAAAGGAGGAGGTTGAACTATTTGAGGAGTTAAGTATTGCCTCCTAGTCTTGGCAGTAATATGGACATTATTCATCAAAGATGTGGACAAAATCCCTTGAATTTCTCACCCCTCAATTGATTGAGAGTGTTGGATATTAAAGATAGTCAATAGTGTAAAGGTTTTACCCTCTCTTAATGGATTATCATGAGATCACTAAAAACGTTTGTAATCTTTGTTCCATTAGTCTTTCTGCTAAGAAAATCTCATTATTCCATACAATGCAAAACCATAAAATCAACTCAAAAACATTTAAGATACTAGACATGTATTAAATCCATTTGATATTAAGTAAATTATACTCATTCGAATAAGCATTTAAGCCAAAATCAACTAGTTTGGTCATTTAAAAGAAAGAGTGTCTAGGAAGGGATTAGGTTCACGAGGAAAATACATACAAGAATATGACAACAAGATGGGAAATAAATGACAATATACTGGCCCATTAGTTGTTATTGACAATGGTGGTTTGCCATGCGTATCCCTTACATCAATCATGTGCATATGGATTTCCATTCTCAAATAGATTGATTGTGTGTGGCCCATATGTGTTATATCTATCTCAATATATATGTAGAGATCAATATGCCAATGAACCAACATGGTCCTTAGTGTAGGAGGTGTAGGTGAGAAGGTGAGATATGCCATTTTCTTTTATGGAAGAATATGAACCCTCGGGCCAACCTTAGGTAGTGGTTATCTCTCACACATGGAGGAGATGTTTAAAACATGTGTTAGGTTTGTGTTGTGGGTGATGCATGCACATGAGGACCAATACAAGAACATAGTTCAATTTATTTATTTTCCAAAGGAAATAAATAACATTACAATGGAATTATCTCGTGGCATTAAGACTTTGGAATTGATAATTGTTTGATGCTCAATAAGTTTTGGCACTAGTAATGAATTTACTGTTATAGGGAGAGAATGTTGGAGGGACTCATGTATATATCATGGATGATCCATTCTACTATGATGTGAGTGTTAATGTTGTTTTTCTATATCCATTTCGTGAGGTAACAACAAATGTGTCTAATATGGTGGGAATCCTCAATAACATAGACATTGAGGAGGACACTCCCCGGGGAGGAAAATGTTTTAGTTCCTACTAGTTATTGTCCTTTGTAGTTACAAGGCTTATTGTTGTAAGATAGATAAATCTTATTTGGGCTTGGGCAGATGACCCAAACACACTTGGTGTTGATATACTGCACTCAACTTGGATTGGTTTGTCTAAGTATAACACTAGGTGTTTGTTTGGCATGGCCTTCCCCATGTTGCTTCTAGATGGTAGGGTTGAGTACCTTTTATCACATATGAAAAATATTAAGTTGTGTGAGTATGTAAAGCAACTCTTGTGATATCATGACATTATGTTCAACAAACACCCAAGTTTCAAATACTTCACACTTAACGATGTTATGAGGCTTTGCATGCAAACTCCTTTTGTTGTACTTGTAGATAAGAATATGGAGGACTTGCTTACAATGACTAACATATATCACGATGTAATGTCCCCCACCTCTTAGAGAGGTAATAAGGAGACTCAGTGGCCTGGGCACCCCCACTAGGTCATAGTCTCACACTGAAGGGGGGAAAAAGTGAAGAAGTTAAAACTTATATTTTTAAGTTGACTTAAGAAAGGAAAAGGAAAGGAGTAAAAGATAACTCAACAAAAGAATAGAAGATTAACCCTAAAAGTTAACCTAACTCAACAAAGAATTAGAAGGAAAAGTATAAGTAAGAGGTTGGTGTGCACCTATTACTCATTCTGGTTTTGGATTAGCATTTGCAATTGCTCTTGAGCATTCAGTTTGGGGGTTTGCTGTACAAACCCTTGTGAGCAACTCAGTGGTGAAATATCCACTCACCTTGTTCCGCAGATTGGTCTCAGGGATGAAAGACTCCTCCACACCATTCTAATCTCAGCCCATCTCCATCTAGAGCTTCAGAAGGGGCAGGACCATTAGTTTGAGGGATTTCCTGGAGGGTTATCATCATTCTACATTTGTCTACAAATTGGGACGTCTTGGAGCCATAGGGGACGTCCTATAATTCAGTAAAACTCAGATCTAGGGAGATCTGCTTGAGATTTGAGTCCGAAACTTCTCCCACGAGATTCTCATAGCCCGATCTATATTCTTGGAGAGTTTCAGAGCGTTTGGAGGCCTCCTTCATCAGGGTCGAACCAGCTAGGGTTTCAGTCATCCAGTGGGGCACCCCATTCAGTGGGAAATTCAGATCTACGGAGATTGAGAGGGAGCTTGGAGATTCAGGCACCTGGGTTATTCTTACAATCGACCGATCTATACTCTTGGAGAGTTTCTGAGTATTTGGAGGCCACCTTCATCACGACCAAACCAGCTAGGGTTTCAGTCATCTAGTGGGGCACCCCATTCAGTGGGAAATTCAGATCTACGGAGATTGAGAGGGATCTTGGAGATTCGAGCACCTAGGTTATTCTTACCATCACCCGATCTATCAATTGGAATATTTCTTAGGGTGATTGGACACATTTGGCAGCAGGGCCGAGTTATTGAGGGTTTCAGCCTTCTATTGGAGCGTGACATTCTTCAGCTGGAGAGTTTGGCATTCAGATATGCTTGTATTGATCTTCATTTCTTATTCAGCCTTTGGAGGCNTCTTGAATATATTGTGATCTCCATGTGTTGATGAATATTGTATGCACTTAATAACTCAATAAATTAGTAGTAGTTAGTGATTCCAAGAAAGAATTTGGCTTGGGATCATTACACACAAGTATATTGAGTTGTATCCTACAAGCCAATTGGCTTCCCAAGCAATGAGATTCAATTTGGGATTGAGGGGCACTTGAAATTACTAGTAGTGTTGCTCAAAGTTGACCAATGTCATATAGCAGATTGAGTGCCCAATTTCGTTTTGAGGATTTTGTGTTAATGTCAAGAAGACCGTATTCCAATTCTTAGTGATGAAAGCATTGAAGTTGCAAGAATGTCCTTGATTGCCCTTACATTATGGCACAATATATGCATCTACATTCTAAAGAAATATCAATTTCAACATTTACAATAATTGATCTACATGGTGATATGTCCCCGAGGTGTAGGACAGTCGGTGACGGAGTGTGTTGTTAAGCCACTCCGTGATGTTAAGGGTTGGTGTGGCTCAGGCCGGGTGCGATCCCCGGGTGATTTTGACGACTTAGATGCCCCTTAGTCGCGGTTTCTCAAGCCACAGATTAATCGCGTAGCCAACAGGTCTCACACAAATTAACAAACAAAAAAATAAAATTGATCTACATGGTGATTAGTGAAGCAAAAAACATTTACACCCTTGAATGATACAATGACTAATAATTTGATTGTGCCATGTGAAAATGTGTACTTCAAAGATTTATATACCTCTTAACATTACACTATCTATAAAGATCAATTGTTTTCAAATTTATAGTCCAACTTTCTAGTAAACACTTTACTTTTCATTACTACCTAATATAATAATAACAAAACAATGTTGGTTCACATAACAAAAAAAAAATATTATTGATTATTTCTTCTTCCTTTCCAACAATATTGTTTTCTTGTTATTACTTCTATTACTTCCCATTCTAACGATGAGTTTAATAAGCTCAAAGATGATCATTGTGGAATTGAACTTCCCATTCTAATGATGAGATTAATAAACTCCAAGATGATCCTTGAGTAGAACTGAAAGTTCGAGAGTGTTTAATTAAAAAACACCGTTTCTTTTTACACATTTAGTGATTAAAGAAAAACGGTTTATAATATGATGAATGAAATATTTCATCGTTCACTCTGCTATTTAAAAACACCCATTATATATACTTTTTACCTTTTAAATTGAATAATTATATTTAACCATATTTTGAAAGACAACAATGGCCATGCTTACTTCATCCTTATCAAGAGTGACATCCTTCACTCTACCATTTGAAAGATCCAATGCGTATAATTTTGCCTTTAAATTCAATAATTGTATTTGATCACGTTCTGAATGTAAAGAAAGGCAAGGCCACAATTCCATTGTACTTCCTCATTTATGAAGATGAATTAATTGTACTTCGTCAATTTGTTTTGTTGCAGCGGGTACATCCATTAAATTTAGTGGAATCGAAACACCATTTCAACATTAACCATAAATTCTAACTGTACTCCAAAAACATGAGAGTTGTTCCTTTACCCTCAGAAGCCAACAACTCATTAAAGTAATCGGATTTCGGTGGATCTTCGTCAAACACTTCACATGATACTGCGTCTTCCTGCACCAACGGACACGAGGCGCCCATTGATGCATTGTATTCCATGGACAAGAGGCAATCATGAAGAGTAGCAGATTTCATTGAGATTAGACATACCGATTTCATTGAGATTGAGATTGGAGATCCCATGTCACCAGGAGATTGTACTTCACTCAGAGCTCTCAGCATTGTATTCGTACTTGACTGTGAGTGTTCTCAGCATTATGTTGGTACGAGAGTGTACTTTGATGTGATAGTTTTTATAATTTCAATAAAAGTTTTTATCAGAGTTGTAAAACTCATTTAAAAATTTTCAAGTAAAAATCAGCGAGGAATTTAGCAATGTATTAAGTCAAAATTTCATTTCTTTGTAAATTCCATTCAATTATGAACATTTCTGTGGGATTAAACTGTATATGTATTGTGCAGATTAGAACAGAAATCAGCATTCTTCTGAGCAGATTATCATTTTCAGCAGTCATCTCGCTATTTCAGTGGGCACTGTGCATTTACCTTTCAGCTTATTACTAGTATCTCAGCCTTCTGGTGTCTTCCTACTGTCATCATCCTTATTGGACTGTTATGGGACTGTTTAATTGTCTCTATGTTGCTGTAACAAATTTATACTTAATATAAATCTGAGTTAATTTTTTTCTGGAAAAAAACTGTATATGTAAGTCCTTTTACATTTAAGGAAAAACACTCAATAAAATGGGTAGGGAACCACACTCAACAATAAAATGGGTAAGATAGAGATAGAGAAATTTCTCTTTGTAAATTTCACTTCATTATAAACATTTTTGATGAATTAAATTTTATACATATAAATAGTTTC
>JZKD02S1665953.1:0-10306 GCA_000966675.3 Picea glauca | reverse complement strand
AAAGATCCTTTGTGTGACGTTCTTTAGAGGTATGGCAGGAAATGAACTTTGCTTCATAAGTTTCTCCTTCATTGTTGGAGGCATTTGCTCAGTTTTTTTTTCTTTATCCGACTGCTTCTTTCTGCATTCATTCTCATAGTGACCATACTTTTTGCAATAATAACACTTAATTCTGGATTTGTCTATCCATTTTCCGCCTCTTCCTCTTTGAGTATGAGAGACTTTAAACTGTTGTCATTGTCCCGAGTGTTTTTGTATGGGTCTTTCTTCTGCATGATAATTACCTCTTCCTATTTTACTTCTACCTCTGTTTCCTTTGCCTCTTTTACTTCTACCTCTGTTTCCTCCACTGAAAAAAGTTTGAGTCTTGAAGGCATGTTCCAAAGACCCTTCTTCCAAGTTGAGTCTAGTTTCATGTGACTTAAGTGATCACATGAGTTCTTCTACGGATAAGCTAAATAGATCTTTGGATTCTAAAATGGTAGTTACAACCATTTCAAATTTCTTGGGCAAGCTTCCGAGGACTTTTTAAACGATCTTATGATCTTCAATCTGTTCGCCATTAATTTTGATTTGATTTATAATGCCCATCAGTCTGGTCATGAACTGGTCAACATTCTTTGTTTCAATCATTTTTAGGGTTTCAAATTGTTTGAATGCAAATTTGAATTTGAATATATATTTTGGATGAAGCATAAATATATGTATTAATCCATTCAAATAAAAAATCAAATTGATTTCAATAATGGGAGGCAGTGTGAGTAAAATAGACTAGCGGTATTTTTAATTAAAAAAAGGAAGAAGATAGGCATGATGGTGAAGATGCCCTTGGGATAGTCGTTGCACTAGTTTTTAAGAAAATTTTAAGGGAAGAGTCACTACAATAAAGTTATTGAGAAGAAGCAAGAAAACCTGAAATCTTCTGTGTGAATTTTATATTTTAAAGATGAAGAAAAATTTATTTGGGCGTTCAATAAAAATGAGAAGCTATAAAAAGCAAATGAGATTTTAATTTTTAAAAGGATTATTTTTGAAGCAAGTCACACCATTTATTTTGGCATATAAAGGAAGTATTTTATTATATTTTTAAAAAAGGTTCTTTGTAAAGCTATGTGGAATGCCAAATCTTGTGTGAGACGCTAACAAGATCTCATAAATGAAATGAACTTATTAAATTGGGTGATGAATTATGGCAAGAGGAAGAATGTGGTTTCGGTAAGTTGTCCTTCAGAGGGGGGAAAGCAACATCATCGATTGAAAATCAGGCTTCCATTTTCAAAGCCCTATCAGTCCAACAACAATAAGCGATTTCATTTAAGAGAATTTTAAGGAATAATTCAACTCCTACATTCTGGACTTGTGTCTATTTAGAATTTTATGAGTTTCACTCTCTGATACTCACTGTTGTTCCCTTTGTAAGTATCAAATACTATTGAAATTGAATTATGATTGAAAGTGGGTGCATTTTTGGTTGAAGCCAACACCCTTCTATTGAGATGAAAATTTTCTATTGTCGAGTTGGATTTTTGTAAAAGGGTGGAATTGCAAGAAACCCTCACTCCGACAAGAAAGCAAAGAAGACCCATTCTGAACCTGTTTCTGTTAAGAAATTTCCGTAGTCTACTCACAAAAAAATCAGTGAATGCAACCATAACTTGTTTCTGTTCAGAAATTTCCGCAGTCTGCTCACAACAAAATCAGTGAAGTCAATGAAGTTGATAATGATCATATGATAGATTAGTGTTTTGATCTTCATCCGTGTATGCATTGTGAAAGCGTAAACATTGTTCCAGTAGCTTATACAAGTGTTGGATATGTTCTTGGCCATACTTGTGAATGATAGTCAAGGGAATTTGAACCACTTGTTCCTGACAAGGGGGAATAACATCTAAAGTTTTTAGTCAGGTTCCAAGTTTTTTTTAGAGCCTGTGAACAGATGATCAAGTATGGAGCCTAGTTCCTGGTATGCAAGCTTGCTCTTGAACATATTGTTGTTGATATGGTTTGTGATAATCCTAAAACCATTCATAGTTTTTTGAGCCTTGAGCTCTTGATAGTTTGTGGTCAACTTACATTAAGTTCTGCTTGTTCATTTTTAAAATTTTTGAGCCTTGAGCTCTTGTTAGTTTATGCTCAACTTAAAACCATGCCATTTAGTAGAAGACATCAACTTTTGCTAGACATTCGGTTTGTGGTCATCCCGAAACCACCATATTGATTTGTGGTCATCTCGAAACCACCAATTTAGTAGAAGCCTTCATTTCTGCTATTTTTTCAGAGTTTAGAGAGGATCTTAAGCCCTCTGAATATTTCCTTGACACATTACTAGTTGTCAAGAAGTGATGGTTTTTTAGGCAAGAACGAACTTATGATTAATGGGGCATGTTGAAAAGTCTAATCTCAATTTGTTATCTTACCCTAATGGTCATACCGTTAGAGTACAATTATGTAATATGTACTATATATACATTATTGATGTACACATTAATGGAATTGGCTTCGTGCCTTTTCCTCCCGTCTTCTATGCCTTCTTGATCTTGTTAGTTATTTACTTTCTTGGCTATATTCTTAACAGTTCTTACCATTAAAGAGTTGTAATATACTACCATTGTAATGCTACGATACTTCTACAGTATGGGAAATGATGTGGATCATATTCGGGGTTCCTGCATATCTCATAGAGTCCTGTGTCCGCTTTACCCGTCATACTTCCCACGAATGCGTTAGCTACTGCTATGACGTATCTTTGAGTCGGGGGAAATCGTTTTACATTTGGCCTTGTACAATGTGTGCCATACTGCACCTCTTCCACTCGACTTAGCTTTCGCCAACTCCTAAATTTTCTCTGTCAACATTGTCAACTAGTAAAGGAATTGTGCCAGTCTCGTAGTTAATCATTGAACTAAAGCTTTTTCCATTCCACTTGTAGGCTCCAATGGCATAGTGAACTCCAACACTTCGCTATGCATCGACATTGTTGTTGCAGGAATGTTGTGTTCATGTGAGGTAATAGGTTGTTGATAAATCATTCTTTGTGTTGCACCTCCTGAATATTGTAACTCACTTGTCTTATCAAATCCCATAACCACTAGTCCTACTCCTAAATAGTTTCTCCCATTTTCTGCTTAATTTCTTTTAACTTTGCAATGATCTGTTGTTTTGACCTTAGCTTTTGAATCTCCTTCACAAAGTCTCCGTTTAACTGCATAAGAGTTACACCATGTAACACTGAAGCATTTTGTTTGCATTTCATGTACCATTGTAATTCCCTTCCTTGTAGCATTGTTTTGAATTCCACCAATCAAGTAGCATGTAGGGTTTTGTGCACATTCCAAATGCTGTTGTAGAGGACCTAGTGCTGCTCTTCATACTTGTCACTCTAGCTATGGAACAAGGAAACCACAAAGATGACTCATTTGGTTTAGTCATTCCATTCTTTGAAGACTCTATCAACACAAATCCTTGGGGTCTTGACAATTGCATCATTGATGAAACACAGAGAACTAGATAACACTGAAGACGACTTTTGATTCCCTTAGGATTTCACATGCACCCTTCATAACCACTGTAGCGGAATTACTTGAACTACTAATCAACCACACACTTTTGCTTTGTGCAGCAATAGTCATGGGGTCTTGTCAAATTTTAAATGCGTAGGAGGTAGGATGTATGATGGAATGACTTCATTGCCATTTCAGTATGCTTCCTTGGCAGTGTGCAATTTGCAGTGTTAGAATTCCAAAATAGTGCAAACTCAAATGCACCTTCGAATGCCTCTTCTTGGTTTTTCTTATCCATGACATCCACAGAAACACCTGGGTTTTTAGACATAGGTAATGTATTTGTGCCTATGATCTGAGTAGTTGTGGCTGTTACACTAGACATAGGTAATGTCTTGCGCCTGTGATCTGACTAGTTGTGTCCATTACACCATCATGCGACTGCCACCTCATTTCTTCCAAAGTTATTTCCTCTACAAACTCTTTCTATCTTCTAAACAATACACTCTACTGATATTTATTTTGAGGCCAACCAAAGCTCCTTCAATTACTCTTCTCATCCTCTGCATCATCTCCTAATCCAAATGTAGTTTAGAACCATTACATCTTATCGACGACTCTGCTCGGTGTAGATCTTTTCCATTTCTTCCTACTGATATTTACATGTTTTGATGTTGCTTTTATCATTCTCTTTCAAATTCCATCGACTTTACCATTATCAGCCCTTTGAGTAGCTTATGAGATTGAATTTGTTATTAGGTCCTCCTACCATTCCACCTGCTACACAGGGCATGCTCCCATCTCTACGGGTCTAACCAACATAACTCGTTCCCACCATCATCATCTTTATGCACATTGGTATTTCTTCTATCAAACTTTTGCATGGTCCTTAAAAAAATTAAGTGCCTTGGTCAACGATTGATGACACTCTACCGCAAATTCCAAAACATAGCCTTCTGTTGGTGTTCTTTTTAAGCTCACATAGTTGTTTCTAGTCTTTAGGAAGCTATTGAAACTAGTTGGAGTGAATCTCTCACATCCAACTAGGTGCTTCCTAGATTGGTGTGAAGTTGAGATATTTTCTCAACCATAGATCAAGGTAGTTTTCCTATCTTGAGACAAAGCTTGTGTATTTATACTCTATTTTCTTTGTTTAATGAAGAGAACTCTCACACCTTTTTGGTTTGTGCATAATAATCCCTACTCTCACATTTCTCAATATGGTATTAGAGCAGGACTGGGCTTAACTCCTTCATGGGAGGCCCAGGGACCTTGGAAGAGAAATGAAAGCCTGTGTATTGTGTAGAGGAATAGTTTCCTGTAGGCGAGAGTAGTGTGTTTGTGTGTCCTCGATTTGTTTGTAAGAATGTTTGTTTGTCCATCAATCTATTTTGGAAACGTGGGGCCTTCTCTTGCAGATCGAATTGCTCAACTCATGTTGGCTTTGCTTCGTCTGGGTGCTGCAAAATTTAGGAGGTTGAGCGCTCCTCATTGGATTGTTTCCACCTTTCCATGCTGCCATAGGTCATAGTCTTAGATTTGTGTGGGCACATTCTCGAAGTCTTTGGGAGATCTCTAGTCTCTTGAAATTTTGGATCTGTCGAACCATAAACAAATTGCTGGCTCCATTCCATCATCAATTGGGAATCTCATGAGCCTGAAATTTTACGTACGTGGAGCGATTTCTTCATCCAGAAAAGTATTTGATCGTTGGACAAAAATTTACTAACTCGATATTCACTCTTGGAGGTTTTTTTCACTCAGCATGATAATTTCACCGTAGAAAATTCTTCGTTGAGGGGTCAATTTGTTTGTTTTCAAGGTTGAATCGTTGATTGGAGGGTCTATCTATGTTTGAAGGATCACTGCTCAATGTTTTCCTGTTGAAGAGGGCCACCACTGTTGGTGTGGCCTCCATCTGGAGTGTGCAGTCGTTGGGTGCTGTAACAAGTGACCTATAGAACCAGAGGAGAGTCATCGCTCCAGTTTGTGTCGAAGAAGAAAGACACAACAATCTTTTGTGTTGTGGAAAGCTTGCACTACTTTGTCCACATTGAACCTCTTGTTGTTAGTAACAATCACAATGGTTAGTCCAACATCACACTGATTTCCCCAACTTCGACTTCATTTGCATCGTAATCCGTGGCGATATAATAATATGGCAATGGCGGTGTTCTTTGAGAGAAGGGCGATGTTTATAGTTTTGGGGTTTTTCTATTGGTAATTATTTTCGGCGGAGGCCTCTATAGGTGTTGGCATCTTTGATCAAGGAATTCAAGAGAGCAAATCTGATATTGTGGGCTAGACACTTGGCTCATTTGGGAAACGTGTTGAACTTCGGTGACTCTACGCTTGGTGACGACTACGATTAACAGCCAGGCTCTGCTTTGCATCACCATTGCTCGTATCTGCATGTAGTGATTGTTGATAGCTATTTCTTTGTGCAACGATTTCTATTCCTTCTTGACAACGATCCTGACAGTCATCTCTTCTTTGACAACATATTTCTACTCTCCTAGGTGCGGTTTCGGATCTCATCTCCATGAACATTGAAGATAGTGTGATTGAAGCCTTCCATTAGTTCAAAATCTATGATTGGAACCAATTATTCTAGAGTGTTCATCCTAGATTTCATCATGGATTTCACATGGTGTTCTGGATCGTTTCCCAAATTGTTCATCCTGGATGCTCTTTTCTGGGATCACTGCCTAGTCCAAAAACCTGATGGGCACACCCCATTTTTTCTTGATCTAGAGATCCAAGTCTCTCCTTTTTGTGATCTTGTGAATATGCAACTTTTGGATCTGCAACACACCTCATGGTTTCATCTGTAAAAAGATTTGTGTGCAGCTCGTTGGTGCTCTATGATATCCGATTTCACAATGTTTGGATCAACCCATTTGGTGCGACCAGTTACACCTGCATTTGGTACCACAACCCATGCATTTGGGTCTACAACTGTGCCAAGTTTGGGGTTTCCAGTAATCCTTCCTTTGGTTTCAGAAGCACCACCACTTTTGGTCAATCAACTCCAGCATTTGGTGCAACATCGAACTTTCTCAGAAGAAGGCCTCTTGTTTCAATTTTGTCCCTTAGTTGTGCCTTTGATTGCTTTGAGGAGAGCACGGTTCAAAGCCATTTGTTATTGTGTATGAAGTGATTTATTTTATCTGGGAGGCTCTTTGGTATTTTTTTTGCCAATTTATTGTATTTTGAAAGTTATTATGAGAGTTCTTTGCCTTAACGCTTCAATAACGCTTCTATTTCCAACTATTGGTTGAACACCACATTTGATGTCTCTTCGAGATTCTTGTTTTTCCAAGAGATCAATAAATTAAGAGAATTGATTCCTCCATTGTAAATGGGTACCTAACATGGCGTTGTTTTCCGGGACCCATATCGAGGGTTGTTGTCCATGATGGCTATTTATGGTACCTCTTGTTTTGCACCTTTGACTAGTGGATTCTCTACCACTTGTGTAGATAGTTTTAGGAGTGTAACTAGGAATTTGTCTCCATGTACTGCCTTGTTTTGTAGTCTATTGGAGCTCGCCACTTTGGAGTGTTTCTTGCTTAGGTTGTTTTGCATCTTTTCCACCTTTAGCTCCTACTCCATACTTTAGTCATCAGTTGTGACATCAATTGTCATCATTTTTTCTACTCAATTCAACATTGTGGGGGGATGTTGTGCAATGCTACCTTGGGTGATTTTATACTCACCATGTTCGATTGAGATCAAACATCTTCAGAGTGAGCCTTGTACATAGCAATAATTCCTATATTGACTCAATGGTTGTAGCGACTAGTGACCCATGCACTCTGATGAGATGGATTAGTATCCACAGGGACACTCAACGTATGATGTTTTCTCGGTTGTACATGAGTACCTCATCAAGATTTTTGTGTTGAGACTCAATTCTAGAGGATCAATTTATTTTGGTGGTGTGCATTCATTTTTCATTGCCTCAACAACTTGGAATGTGCATTGGAGTTTGACTTTCCTTTGGAGAGGAGTTTTCACCTACGTGTTTTTCTCCTTTTCTCCGTTTACGAGAGTTTGTACATGGGTACCTTATTAGGGCTTGTTGTCGGGACCCATACTTGTTCTTCTTTGTTCCTCCCTACATTTCTCTTATGGGGGGATTTTGGTGTGCTTGTTAAGCTCACATAGCTATTCCTAGTCTTTAGGAAGTTGTTGAAACTAGCTGGAGTGAATCTCTCACATCCAACTCGATGCTTCCTAGATTGGTGTGAGGTTGAGATATTTTCTCAACCATAGATCAAGGTAGTTTCCTTATCTTGAGACAAAGCTTGTGTATTTTTACTCTATTTTATTTGTTTAATGAAGAGAGCTCTCACACCTTTTTGNTAGTTTTGGGGTTTTTCTATTGGTAATTATTTTCGGCGGAGGCCTCTATAGGTGTTGGCATCTTTGATCAAGGAATTCAAGAGAGCAAATCTGATATTGTGGGCTAGGCACTTGGCTCGTTTGGGAAACGTGTTGAACTTCGGTGACTCTACGCTTGGTGACGACTACGATTAACAGCCAGGCTCTGCTTTGCATCACCATTGCTCATATCTGCATGTAGTGATTGTTGATAGCTATTTCTTTGTGCAACGATTTCTATTCCTTCTTGACAACGATCCTGGCAGTCATCTCTTCTTTGACAACATATTTCTACTCTCCTAGGTGCGGTTTTGGATCTCATCTCCATGAACATTGAAGACAGTGTGATTGAAGCCTTCCATTAGTTCAAAATCTATGATTGGAACCAGTTATTCTAGAGTGTTCATCCTAGATTTCATCATGGATTTCACATGGTGTTCTGGATCGTTTCCCAAATTGTTCATCCTGGATGCTCTTTTCTGGGATCACTGCCTAGTCCAAAAACCTGATGGGCACACCCCATTTTTTCTTGATCTAGAGATCCAAGTCTCTCCTTTTTGTGATCTTGTGAATATGCAACTTTTGGATCTGCAACACACCTCATGGTTTCATCTGTAAAAAGATTTGTGTGCAGCTCGTTGGTGCTCTATGATATCCGATTTCACAATGTTTGGATCAACCCATTTGGTGCGACCAGTTACACCTGCATTTGGTACCACAACCCATGCATTTGGGTCTACAACTGTGCCAAGTTTGGGGTTTCCAGTAATCCTTCCTTTGGTTTCAGAAGCACCACCACTTTTGGTCAATCAACTCCAGCATTTGGTGCAACATCGAACTTTCTCAGAAGAAGGCCTCTTGTTTCAATTTTGTCCCTTAGTTGTGCCTTTGATTGCTTTGAGGAGAGCACGGTTCAAAGCCATTTGTTATTGTGTATGAAGTGATTTATTTTATCTGGGAGGCTCTTTGGTATTTTTTTTGCCAATTTATTGTATTTTGAAAGTTATTATGAGAGTTCTTTGCCTTAACGCTTCAATAACGCTTCTATTTCCAACTATTGGTTGAACACCACATTTGATGTCTCTTCGAGATTCTTGTTTTTCCAAGAGATCAATAAATTAAGAGAATTGATTCCTCCATTGTAAATGGGTACCTAACATGGCGTTGTTTTCCGGGACCCATATCGAGGGTTGTTGTCCATGATGGCTATTTATGGTACCTCTTGTTTTGCACCTTTGACTAGTGGATTCTCTACCACTTGTGTAGATAGTTTTAGGAGTGTAACTAGGAATTTGTCTCCATGTACTGCCTTGTTTTGTAGTCTATTGGAGCTCGCCACTTTGGAGTGTTTCTTGCTTAGGTTGTTTTGCATCTTTTCCACCTTTAGCTCCTACTCCATACTTTAGTCATCAGTTGTGACATCAATTGTCATCATTTTTTCTACTCAATTCAACATTGTGGGGGGATGTTGTGCAATGCTACCTTGGGTGATTTTATACTCACCATGTTCGATTGAGATCAAACATCTTCAGAGTGAGCCTTGTACATAGCAATAATTCCTATATTGACTCAATGGTTGTAGCGACTAGTGACCCATGCACTCTGATGAGATGGATTAGTATCCACAGGGACACTCAACGTATGATGTTTTCTCGGTTGTACATGAGTACCTCATCAAGATTTTTGTGTTGAGACTCAATTCTAGAGGATCAATTTATTTTGGTGGTGTGCATTCATTTTTCATTGCCTCAACAACTTGGAATGTGCATTGGAGTTTGACTTTCCTTTGGAGAGGAGTTTTCACCTACGTGTTTTTCTCCTTTTCTCCGTTTACGAGAGTTTGTACATGGGTACCTTATTAGGGCTTGTTGTCGGGACCCATACTTGTTCTTCTTTGTTCCTCCCTACATTTCTCTTATGGGGGGATTTTGGTGTGCTTGTTAAGCTCACATAGCTATTCCTAGTCTTTAGGAAGTTGTTGAAACTAGCTGGAGTGAATCTCTCACATCCAACTCGATGCTTCCTAGATTGGTGTGAGGTTGAGATATTTTCTCAACCATAGATCAAGGTAGTTTCCTTATCTTGAGACAAAGCTTGTGTATTTTTACTCTATTTTATTTGTTTAATGAAGAGAGCTCTCACACCTTTTTGGTTTGTGCATAGTAATCCCTACTCTTACATTTCTCAATACCTTCTACTACTCCTCTATACTTGAAATCAATTGTTTAATATTACTTTCTGGTAATATAATTGAATCTTTACTAAACTTCTAGTAGTCCACTCAACTATGTACGACGAATTTCAATGTCGATGCCTCTCTACAAGCCTTCCAAGCCCTTCATGCAAATTCACTGGAAACTCTGCCTAAAACATTTCATGCAACACTTGAACATGTATTTCTCTTTAAATATTGCAACATC
>JZKD02S1665941.1:70314-90602 GCA_000966675.3 Picea glauca | reverse complement strand
TAAGTAGTAAATATTTTATTCTTCATCTAATTTTAGCTAAATACATATTTTATTAAAGTAGTTAAATATATAACATTGTGAATTATTAAAAATTCAAAGCTTGTTATGTCATATTTATGAAAAAATTATAATAAGAAAAAATTATAATTTTGTCAATTAAAATAGTAATTTTATATACATTAAATTGAAAAAATAATTTAAATTGTGGAAAAAAAACTCTAAATTTTAATGAAAGTTGCATTAAACTTTAAATCTATAAATTATAGTCAAATTGTATAAAGAAAACAATAATTTAGAGTGGAAGTACAGTGAAAGTTTACATTAAATTGCATGGCAGTAGTAGAAATTGCAACACAACTTCATCTACTTTTCTTTTTAGTCAAAGTTGCATGAAACTTTAAATCTATAAATTGTAGTCAAAGTTGCAATAATTTGTACTGAAAGTGGAGTGAAGGTTTACCATTCAGGCAGTAGTAGAGATTGCAACACAACTTCATGTACTTTTCTAAAAAAAATTCTAAAAATATAAGGGAAAGTTAACTTTAGTTTAATATAATTAATATTTTAAAGTTGCTTTGAAGGTTTTAAATTTATAAATCTATAAATTGTAGTCAAAGAGCGTGAAGAAAGCATAATTTGTAGAGAAAGTTGCATGAAGGTTTACAGTAAATTACATTCAAGCAGAAGCAGTGATTGCAGCACAACAATGGCAGGTCCGGGAGATTGCAGGTTGTTAATTGCATTAATGGGTGTGGTGGTATTCCTGGTAGCAGCCAGAACCGGCGTCAACGGAGCCGATTTCTCTCCCAGCTGCACAAACCCCATCCTTAGTCTTTCACCATGCCTCGAATTCGTCACCGGATTTGAGAACGTCGCGGCACAGCCAACCAAAGATTGTTGCTCGGTGCTCGCTAACGTTCTTGCTCACGAGCCCGGCTGCCTTTGCCTATTCTTCTGGAGCAGCGATTTATTGGGGTTTCTCATCGATAGAGATACAGCGAGGGTTATGAGCATGGACACCAATTATGCGGATGGACACAGTCAGATCTGTGTTGACTATTGCTGCTCATAACCCTATTAATTAAATCTTGAGTACCTTTGCATGTCTCCGGGGAAGCGCTGATATTACAAGCCGCAGAGAGAGAGATACAGCGAGGGTTAGATCGATGGGAAACCCCAATAAATCGCTGCTCCAGAAGAGCAGGCAAAGGCAGGCGGCCTAGTGAGCAAGAACGTTAGCGAGCGCCGCGCCGAACAGGCAGTCTTTGGATGGCTGTGCCGCAGCGTTCTCAAATCCAGTGACGAATTCGAGGCATGGTGAAAGACTAAGGATGGGGTTTGTGCAGTCGGAAGAGAAATCGCCTCTGTTGACGCCGGTTCCCGCTGCTACCAGGAATACCACCACACCAATTAATGCAATTAGCAGCCTGCAATCTCCCCGACCTGCCATGGTTGTGCTGCAATCACTGCTTCTGCTTGAATGTAATTTCCTGTAAACCTTCACGCAACTTTCTCTACAAATTATGCTTTCTTCACGCTCTTTGACTCCGGATACTGACTCCTTGGAGACACTGACTCCGATTCCGGGTTCTCACTACTTCGAGACGCTGACTCAGGATACTGACTCCTTCGACACACTGACTTTGATTCCGGGTACTGACTACTTCGAGACACTGACTCCGGATATTGACTCCGACTCCGATTCCGGGTCCTGACTAACTCCGGATACCGACTCCTTCGAGACACTGACTTCGATTTCGAGAGCTTGGTACTATTGCATAGATTCCTACCTCACTCAGAATGGATTTCAAAGAAGTGTCTGTGAGCCAACATTGTACATCAAAACCAATCAATGAGGTAATATGTTGCTTGTTTGCTTATATGCAAATGATTTGATTTTTACAGGTGACTTTGGCATAGAATAATTTAAGTCAGTCATGAAGGATGAGATTGAAATGACTGATTTGGGGCTTATGCGATATTTTCTAGGCATTGAAGTTCACCAGTCCAAAGTTGGTATATTTATTTCACAATCTAAATATGCACATGAAATCTTGAAAAGATTCAACATGATAAACTTCAAAGCAGCCCCAACAATTGTCATATCAGGATTGAAGTTAAGCAAGGAAGATAAAGGATATAAAGTGGATCGAACTTTGTTTAAAAGGTTGGTAGGCATCCTTATGTATTTGACAACAACAAGGCTTGATATTATGTATGGAGTGAGCCTGATTTCAAGGTTCATGGAAACTCCAAAAGAACCCCATTGGAAGGAGGCTAAAATAATTTTGAGATATGTGAATGGAAAAAAAGACTTTCGAATTATGTATTCTACTTCAGAAGATTTCAGACTTGTTGGATATACTAACAATGACTGTGGAGGCAACACAAATGATAGGAAAAGTACCTCTGGGTATACATTTCATTTTGGAACTGGTATAGTGTCATGGGCATCAACGAAGCAACCCATTGTGACTCTTTCTTAAGCTGAAATTGAGTATGTCGCAGCTACAAGCGCAGCTTGTCAAGCTGTTTGGATGAGAAGAATGTTAAAGGATTTTCTACAAGAACAACAAGAACCAACTACATTGTTATGTGATAACAATTCCACCATCATGTTGTCCAAGAATAATCTGTTTCACAAGAAAACCAAGCACATTAATAGAAGGTATCTTTTTATCAAATAATTGGTGAATAACAAAGAAAATTTCTTAGAGTTTTGCAAGTCTAAAGAAAAAATCGCAGATATATTTACAAAATCTTTGGCAATAGATGCATTTCAGTATCTGTGCAATTGTCTAGGAGTCTGCGAAGTTGCATATATTTGAGAGTTCATGTCAATTTAAGTTTTTGATGTAAATTTTGTGTCTCATGATCCCCACCTACTTATAATTATGGGGGAGTATTGGAGATATTAATTAAAAGTCAGTGAGATTTACGTCTTGGTCGTCTCAGTCAATTACGATAAGTAGGGGTGTTATTAATGAGATGATCTTTGATCTTTCTCGAGCCCCATTAATTAGATAGAGTCAGTCAAAATTTATTGTTGTCTTAAATGTTTGATTCGGTTATCTTCTATATGAAGTCTTAGTCTTATTCTATATATTTCTGAGTCTATAAATAGACGAATATACATAGTTGATTCATAGAAGCAACAGTAGTTGTGAAGATAGTTGGAGAAGTCTGAGAGCACAAACTCTGTTTCTGAAAGTCTGCAGAGGTTGTTGGAGCCAAAGCTTCACATAATATTGTATTTTGTAACAACTATCAACACCCAAGTTGGTAATACATTAAGTATTGGTGTGTTGGTATATTTATGAGTTGTGCACATGAATGATTCTATGTTGTGAGTTGTTTTTGTATGCAAACACCTTGAAAATACCTAATACATATGTGAGCTTATGTGCTAAGAGTAGCACAGTGTTAGAAAATGTTTTATTAGAGTTATAATCATAGCGCTCAGTCTACAGAGCTCAACGACAAAGTATTTCACTGCACACTCTTTGCAACTACGTTGGGCCCTCTAGATTCGAGAAGAATTACACCTCTTATAAGTTTGCACCATTAATGATAATTTATTTATATTATTAAAAATTAGAGATATTTTGTCAATTATAAAAGTTACTTAGGATCGGGCCGCCTCCACAAATGTTAATAACCAGAGAAAAGAGAAAAAACGAGATATAGAAATTACACATTCAACACAACATACACACATAACTGTGGCAATGTCAACTTTGTTGCTCAGCCAAACCAAGGGAGAAATGAATAAACACCTTGTAGAAGCATTTCACTCACTTCTACATTTAAACAGAAATTACTTAAGCATTTGGGGAACTAGCTAAGATTGTAATTGATAGGTATGTGTTGTTACAACCTAACAATCTCTACCTTGACAACAATTTCCTGATACCACGACCAACTAATAAAACATCACCTTCCTACAAGCAGAGAGACCAAACACCATGGTAATTTCTCTAACAACACTGGTTGCATGAATATGTCTTCATAGTTTGCTTGAGTATGGATCACTCCACTTCCACTGAATCAACATAACCACAAACTAAATAGTTGCAACCACTATAGGTTATACTGGTGCTTCTCAAAATACCAAAGCACCAGTTTCTATGCTCTTTACTTGGGTTTGCCATGTGTCAACTGACAAAACCAACTGCATGTGATATATTTGAACATTCCCATGGAAAACATCAACCTTCCTACTAACATACTATACACGAGACATATAACTCATTTATTCTCCATTACTTAGGATATAAACCTTAAGAAAGCTTACAATGGAAGCCAAAGACATATTTATTGGTTTCACATTTTTTTTTTACGAGGGGAATCGATAACAATGGAAGTATTGTACTCATGTGACACGGGGTCGAATCCTATCAGCTACCTTATAACCCCTAGGGAGAAACGCACAGTCCGCAAGCACGCCCTCCAAGTAAATCGGGGTGAGAATCGACCTCGAGACCTCTTTTTACATATTTCCTTCCATTTACACGGCACTTTCCAATCGGTCTACACCCATGTGGGCTTTATTGGTTTCACATTAATCATATCAAATTTTCCTAGTTTCTTCTCCACATACTTCTATTGTGATAACCAAATCTTACCATATTTCATGTCTTCATGTATTTCCATGCCCAAGATTTGTTTTAGCTGCTCCTAGAACCTTCATATCAAACATCCTCGCAAACTGAGCCAACCCGTTGTTCTCAGCCATGCTTGTGCTTGCTACAAGCATAACATATGTCACCAATATAATGAATATACCATAAACACAATGGGTATATTTTACCGGTGAAATTAAAAAACTGGCGTACGCAAGCCTAACTAGGTCTTACAGCCTTATGCCCATTTACATATAATAACTCCACCTCAAAATTGTATTCAAAACCTCTCTTTCCCATTGCTTCTATTGTTGCGCACCATCATTGGCTTGTCAAGGTGCTTTACTTTCCCATTGCTTCTACTGTTGCGCACCATCATTGGCTTGTCAAGGTGCTTTACTGCACCCGTAATAAGAGAGAATTAACTTTAATTTAATATAATTAATATTTTACAAACTCAAACTTATGGCTAGTAATAACACTATTTATGTATACTGTTAATTTTTTTTTATTTTTTTTATTAAATTTCAAAATATTAATTAAATAGTAAACAATTCAATGCTTATTTAATTTTTCATAAATGTTTAATTTATTGAAATGGTTAAATGTGTAATATTATTCATTATTAGAAATAGAAAATTTATTATTTTAAATTTAGAAAAGAGGAAAATGTATTATGTCAAATTGATTTTTTTTTAATTAAAATAGTAAATATTTCATTCTTTGTGTAATTTTTAGTAAATGCTTATTTTATTAAAGTAATTAAATATGTGTTACTTAAATTTAGAAAAAAGGTATGATTAAAATAATAAATATTTAATTTTTCATTTACTTTGACATACTTATTTTATTAAAATAATTAAATACTTAATATTTGACTTATTAGAAAATTAAAGCTTGTTATTTTAAATTTATGGAAAAATTGTAAATATGAAAAATTTCTAATTTTATTAATTAAAACAGAAATTGTATATACATATAGAATTTAAAAGTTTAAAATATAAAATTGAAAACAAATGTAAATAAGTAGATTTTTGGGCATGGAATAAGAAATAAAAGAGTATAAAAATCATTAAAAGATAAATTCTCTCTAAGTTCAGAAATATTATATAATATGCACTCAAAATCTCTAATACTATTTGTTGTAAATTGATTTCATTTTTTAAATTCAAACAAGTATTTGTTAATCTTACAAACTTTGTTTACTTTTTAAAATATAATATAAGAAAATTAACTCTAATTTAATATAATTAGTATATTATAAAGTGAACTTATGGCTAGTAATAACACTATTTATGTACAATGGTTTGCCTTTTAAATATTTTTTGTCTTTTTATTCAATTTCAAAATATCAATGAAATATTTACTATTTCATTGTTTATCTAATTTTGCATAAATACTTAATTTATTGAAGTGATTAAATGTGTAATATTATCCATTATTATAAATTGAAATTTTTTTATTTCAAATTAAAAAAAAAAATGTATTATTAAATAGTAAATATTTCATTCTTCATCTAATTTTACATAAATATAAACATTTATTTTATTAAAATGGTTTCATAAATATAGCAAATATTTTATTTTTCTTCTAATCTTACATAAATACATATTTTATATTTTATTAAAATAGTTAAATATGTAACATTGTAACTTATTCAAAATTCAAAGCTTTTTATTTCATATCTAATTTTACATAAATACATATTTTATTAAAGTAGTTAAATATATAACCATGTGACTTATTAAAAATTTAAAACTTGTTATTTCATATTTAAGGAAAAGTTCTAATTTTGTCAATTAAAATAATAATTTTATATACATATACTATTCAAAAATTTAAAAAAAAAATTGAAAAAATAATTTATTGGGATTTCCCATCGATCTCACCCACATGCGTTTCTGGGTTCTTTATCATGTCAATCTCCACAAGATTTGAAGTCTTGATCAGCATAACATTTTTTCTTATAAATTTAATATATGAAGTCTTGATTCTCATAACGTTTTTCCTTATAAATTTAATATGGCTCTGTAGATATTTCTTTTATGCGTTCCTGCTAATTTATGTTTTAATGGTTTAATGCATCATTTAAATTCTTGAAAATTTGTCGGACCTTTTTTTAAGCAGAGAAAATTTGGTTTTGTGCTTTCAGAATCGAATCCTCCTCGTATCCTTCTCATGTTAACGTGCGATCAGTTCGATATTCAAATACTGACTCCATCGAGACAGTGACTCCAATTCCAAGATCTCGGTCTGGAAGGGCAAACGCTAAGGAAAATGAGGGTAATGGAGCTGGAGGCCTTCGGGAACCCCTTATCAGGATTTGGGAATGAATTATTTTTCATAGCTGTGCAAAAATTCTCATTTTCACTTTAGCTTAAATAGGGCATGTAAATTCATCCTTACACAAATAATCAACTAACCATGAGACAGTTGGGACACCTTAGGCACACAAGACAGACTATAGATCCAAGGGACTTAAAGAATTGGTAGATGGATAGGTGGATTGCACGTTGTTGGGGTACATGCTCAGCTACATACTTAGTGACATACTCATTTTTTCATTTTTCCTACTATTTAGGAGGAATGCTATTTATAGCATGTATATTTTTAGCGGATGGATTCCTATATGTAATATCATGGGAAAATACCATGGGTTTCCAAAACCATGGGCTCATAAACCACCATTAGGAGAAATTCTATTTTTTTAGCTACCATTAAGCAAATTCCTACTTTTTTAGCTACCATTAGGCCAATTTCTATTTTTTAGCCACCATTAGTTAAAATCCTATTTTTTAGGAGATAATTCTTATTTCCTTAATTTTAGGAGATATTTCCTATTTCATGGCTATAAAACAGAGTTTAGTAAGAATATTAACCTCCTAGAGAAGTGCCCATTACCCATCTACTTAGAGTTAACTCACTTCACTTATTTAGTGATTTTCCATAATTAGCAAATTCTCATTCAGTTAGGACTTTAGTTCCATTATTGAAGTCTAGTCTTATTCTAGGACATTTTTTCTATTATGGAATGCATGTTGACTTCATGTAGAGTTATCATTAAGTTCACACCAATAATTTTGACCTTTTCTTATTATTAGCAACTTTTGACTTTAGTTAATTATTACTAAGTTGGGAGAAGTTAATTTTTTACTTGAGTATGCACATGGAAACCCCAACCTAGTGCGCATTACTCCTCATGTGGAGAGTCCTATATATTGTACTCATTATCAAGGATTAATACATTGTGATGAGAGTTGGTTTCTTAGTCTCTTATGAGTGAATATTGATTCTATTTTTCTCTCTCCTCTTTCTCGTATGCAATTAGCTAGTGCAGTATTTCCTTCTCACAATTAGGTCTTGGATTGTGGTTTAATCCTACACACATTGGGTCCAATCTGGACATGGAGTGCATTGAAATTCAACTTAAAAGAAAAAAAATACAAGGCAACATCCATGATATAAAGAGATTGCCTCCATTGTACAAAGTCATTGAAGATGAATCATTAAGTTGCATTCATACTAATCTCTCGTCAAGAGAGATCTAGCACCCTTCAAGTTCTAGAGGTGAGGGCACACTTTCCACAGGAGGGTACAATTTCAAGAGGAGGGAACACTGGCCAAAGAGGTGGGCACACTTTCCTGAGTAGGGCGCGCTTTTCGGAGGAGGCAGTTTTGAAGATGAGGATGCACTTTCCATAGGAGGGCTCACTTTCCAAAGGAGGGAGTTCTTAAGATGAGGGTGCACTTGCCAGAGTAGGGAACAATTTCCAAAGGAGGGAACACTAGCCAAAGGAGGGTTCACTTTGTAGAGGAGGGAACACTTGCCTAAGGAGGGTGCACTAGCTAGAGGAGGGTGCAATATCCAGAAGATGGTGCATTAGCCAAAGGAGGGTTCAATAACTAAAGGAGGGTGCATTGGTAAATGGGGCGCAATAAGTGTTTTCAGTCAAGGATCAGGATCATTACTGTGATCACCATTTAATATTTTCTTGATAAGAAGAGCAATCTCCGCTTCAGTGTTTTCAAATACTTCTTGTTCCTTTCATTTCCTTTCAGTAATCCATACCTCCACTCGATATTTTAGCATGCTCAGCTTCCTGACCAGAATCCTTCGAGTTCCCTCCTCCCCATAATACTGATGACTGTTCCACATTTCGTGAACCAAATCAGCGAATGACTCTTCTCGTAAACAGGTAGGGTTAAATTTAAATGAATGAGCTACAAACATGTAACCAACATACAATTGAAAAGGAATAGGTGCATGATCGGAAATAAATGGAAATTCCACCCACGATAGATATCTAGTTGAAGCATGTAGAGTAGCATCTAAGGAAAACACTCTATCTATTCTTTTTTGTATCTCGTCCACCCCACTTCTACCGTTTCACCAAGTTGGCACGACCTCCACAGGCATTATATCAGCCAAATGTTTTTTTGAAAAAATCTCTTTAAAAAAAACTGTCAGGGTATCAGTTAAAGTCGATGCACCCCATACTTCTTCTGTGTTAGTCATAAAGTTCAAGTTCCCTGCAAGTATAAGATCACCCAATGATAACAAACTTTTTGCGTCCATATTTTCTGAAAACTATCTGTTCCGGGTGCACGGGCCATAAACATTTAAAAAATAAATCATTCTTTTGTCAGGTAATCGAATACATGTCAATAAAATCCCGCCAACATTTAGAAACGTATTTAACTAAAAAAAAATTGGATTCCATGCCACTAGAAGTCCACCCGGCTTCCCTATAGAACTGACTGCACAAATCACCCAATTAGGACATAAAATGTTCATGAATTTTCTAGCCTTCTCCTCTGTGACTAAGGTCTCTTGGAGAAAAATTATATCTGGCTTGGTTTTAGAAATAATCCTACACATGGAGGGAAGTTTTAGGGGGCCTCCCACCCCTCTGATATTCAAGGAGAGGAGGATCATGATTTAGCCCTTGCAAGGGCTTTCATGCCTCTAAGCGTCCCCAAATCATGAGTAGAAGCTAAATGTTGATCAACAATAGAAGGAGTTTTCTCCATCTTATTTCGAGAACTGCTAGTTTTAATGGAGGATAAATCCAAACCCAATCCCCGTGCCCAGGCTAAGTCATTCCCCGAACCTTCCCCTAAACTTGTAGTCGTCACTGCAACTCCACATTCCACCTCACCATGAATGGATTCCAAGCCCAAGTATGTCGGTAAGGGAATAGGACTAGTGGCCTCCCTATAGGTCGGGACCAAGAAAATTATCATATTTTCCAAAAGTTGTTCCCCCATAGGTTGACTGAAAGTTTGTGAATCATTATCGGGCCTTGCCATGGTGGTCGTCAGAGAAGGTTCTTTAGGTAATGAGACTGAAGTATCTAAGGATATCAGGCTAAGAGGAGTCCTATTAGGGACATTAGATGTACCACTAGGTTCTGTTGTACCCAAAGTTATTGAAACCACTACTTGTGGAGGATCAAAGAGCGACGAGAAACAAATGTCAAGTAAATCACGTTCCCATGATGAAAGTGAAAAATATAAAGAAGGGCAGTACGTTTTTAGCTTACCTATGAAAGTGTCTGAGATCGGACCAGGTGTATCTTTAGTGCTCCTAGAAGCTGAGATGGCCAACACTTCTGAGTACAGTTCGCTCATATAAAAATACTTTGTAGAAGATTCCAAATATTCTTCAGAGTCAGAGATCCCTTTCGCTAAATGACAGTGTTTGCAATGGTGACCCGTCCATCTACAAATAGAGCATCACAATGGTGAACCCAAATAGTCCAATCTCTGGAAAGTAACTTGTCTATGCCACTCCAACTCTAGCATTTTCAAGAGACCTTCATGGATGTCAAGCTCAACAAGGACCCTCGCCATTCGCTTTTCCATTGAAAGAAAACATGCTTCATCAACATTTAAGAACCAACCTAGTAGGTTCCCAATCACCTACAGGGATTTTTTATTCCATAGTTGGAGCGACAGTCCATGTAGTAAGATCCATACATGACAGAAACTAAAATATTCAGTAGCAGGGTCGAAGCGCGTGCGCCAATGCTTCAACATAATTCTTCAGCTCTCGTAATCCCAGAATTTGTCAAGGATATAAGCGGAATCCTTTGAAATTCTGAAAACCAATCCAAACCACCTGCGCGGGAGGGTCAACAACTGAGGAAAATATCCAATGAGTGGAACCTAGGTAATCTTCATCCACTCGTTGAAAACTAAATTGCTCCTGGCCTTGTACACAAACCTCCCAACCAGTGCGCAGAGGGAGAGTTTGCAAGACTCTTCCAACCCCACATCCATGCCCATAATAAAATGATGCTTCAACCTCTTTGGCTTCTAGACACAAACACTTCTCTTGTGATAAACTTCCTTCATAGGTAGACTACCCCACAGATTATTTGCAAACTTTGGATCAATTTGCACCCGCTTCACATCCGCCTTAGAGCTCGGGAAACAAATGAACTAAAACTATGCTACCACCCCCTACAATAAGGCGTGAAGTATCCACACTACCTAGAACAACATTCAAATGACTCTTCAAAAGCTCATGCCTAACACCAGGAAAAGGTGTAGAGTTATCCTCTGATAAAAATTGTAAATGTGTGTTCTACATAGAGGCCACTGAAGGAATAGGATGGTCATAATGATCGTACCCACCACCTTTGAGTTTGCACAGTTCATCCACTGAGGTGAAAAGACCCTCCCACTCCCAAACTGCCTCGTCAGCTGCACCCATGAGGGCGCTGACCTCATGTGCCAATCTAAAACACTCGTCGACCTTCTAAGAACCTTCCAACGCATAAATAAGTCAGTTCATGGTTGTAGGGCCATGCCCCGGGATCAATGCCAGATTAAAGAATAGTAAAGGATCTTTGAATTTGATTAGGAAGACCCTGTCAAATATCTTGGTTGTCATCCAGTGGTAGATGGAGAGTGCCAACTATAAAGGATGACACTAAATGTAGAAAGACAATGTGATTCTCTAAAAACCAAGGCACAAAACCCTCGACATCTACTCCACCAAACACTAACTTCTGAAAGCCAACAACTAAAAATAATAAGCCACCATTAAACCTACATAAACTCGTCCCTCCCAGATAAAACTCCACTCCCTCAACTGATTGCAACACATTCTAGAAACATGGATGATTTTAGGGGATAAATTTTGCTCATGAGCTAATTTTCCATGGTTTTTTCCAAAAACAAATTCGCTATTTTAAAAATGATTTGCCCAAATTCTATAGGATAAAATTATTTACCTTATAAATCGCCAAAATTAAATAGAAACTATATAAAACCCTTAGAAATTTGAATATTTTTATAAAAACATCGCCAAACATTTATAGTTGGTATATGAAGGATCAGTACGATTCACCAAGGTTTCTACATTTTAAAATAAATTTCCATCCTTAAAATCATCCCTGTCAGGAAATAGTTATCTAATAATAATAACCCTAAAAGCCAGAAGTTAGACCCACGTATATTTGAAACCATTGGTCGATCGAAATTGTTTAATCTACATACAAACTTTCGACATTTTGTAGTTATACCTCATATATTTATGAGACACTCACACTGAAATCATTTGTTTTCCATTGATTTAGGCATAAGGGGTTTTTAACAAAAACAATTTATGCATGGTGAAAAATTTAAGAAATTGGGGTTCCAAGAAAATGGGTTTTTTAATGTTGGGATGCCTCGATAGTGGAAGCCATATTATGTCATTATAGCGAGACGTGTTGATTCTATTATAGAAAAGTGTGGTTTTTAAAATTGTTGTCCATATTCATTTGCATGTGTATTATACGGGCGAAATAGAGATCCAGATGGAGAGAAGTATGCAATCAAGTTAATATTTTCGATGAGGGGATGATGATACAAGAAACAAAAAACTAGATTAATTATTAAGATAAGAGCATCATGCAATGCAATTTTACCTATGTATATACCACGACCATAGGAAGTTGTGGGAGACCGTGCACTAGAGCCAGAAGAAGCAGATGGATGGAGATTAAAATTATTCATACAACTTTTCTTTGATAGCTTAGTCAATCAATGCTTGGATATGTGCATTGTTAAAATATTCGGAAAAAATTGAACCTTCAAACCATAGTTCGATTCACCATACCATTCAATTATACCGTTTAGAAAGAACCTTCTAGTGGAGATTGCAAGAAATCGTGGCATTTTATGTTGAGATGGTTCTTCAAGATCTTTCACATAAATTTTTACAATTATATGTGATGGATTTGGAAGAATTTAAAGAACCATATGGTATACACAAAATTTGTTTTCTTTGTTAAATCAAACACATATGTATACATCAAGCTTTGCATCAAGACACACACACACACAGTCTTAATAAAAGTAACAACTTGTTAAGAGAATATTTCAACCATACACTAAGATATGATTTGATAGTTGGTTATTATGACTTAAAATTAAACATTAAAGAAACTCTGTTATTTAACATCTTGAATATGGTGAATCTATCAGAGTGTGTCTTGAGTGTTTTATCCCAAGTCTCTAATGGTAGAAATTTAAAAAAAAATGAATTTAGGTTATTATTCTTAGTTTTTCTTTCAAGTTTTTTATTGTAAAACTATGATTAAAAATATAAATACTATAGAAAAGTTAAAATTAGAAATATTGTCAAATTGATTAACATAAGAAAAAATATTTATATTATTAAAAAAGGTTAAATTAGAAACATTATAAAATTACAATGTATAAACTCTCTAGATAAAGAAAAAATGTTAATATTATTAAAAAATGTTAAATTAGAAACATTATAAAATTATAATGTATAAACTTTCTCATAGAATAGGAACAATTTTGGTTGAATTCGACCTACAAAAGGGTTTACTGAAGTTCCTGGAAATTGAGTGGAGATGGATGGTTCACACACAAAAACTGGATTATTGGGGGATCTCGTTCCGTGGTTTGCAAGGAGGCAGGACATTTGAAAAACACTTGTCCAGGGAAAAAAAAAAACCAATCGGCATGGAAGAAAGAGTGGTCGGAGTTAGACCCGAATCTAGAATTTTTCGATGAGAAGGGTTCTAATGCACAGGAAGGGTAATCACTTTTCAACTCAACAAACTCTACTACGTTGATAGCTAAGTTAAAAAATTTCTCCCTTGCTCTTTATTCGTCCCTTTCTTTGAAGGAATTGGATTGGTTACATAGTTGTTTTTTAGATTTAAATGTTAGGTCATAATCCTCTGTTAACCTTAGTAAGTAGGGATTTTTTACACAAAGGAATTTTGGCTCGGGGTTCTTGGGTGAAGGGTCGGTCCCGGGGGAAGTCTTTGTTGAGGATTATACACCAGCTGAAAAAGGGGGAGGGACACTGGAGAGTGTGACTGTCTTATAAGGGGATTTAGAGTCTGTGGATTTAGAGGCTTCGAACGCGGGGATAGGCTATTTTACCAATGATATTATTTTGGAGGTAGGCACGAAGGATACCAAAGAGTCAGAAAACCCTGTTATTTTAGAAGAGGCATTTTTGGATGAACCCTTTACTTTATTCAAGGAACCTGGGGTTTCGTCCGAGCTTGGGAACTTTGTCTTTTTAGAGAAATTTGTTAACCAAATTGTTGAGGAATCATTAACCGATTTAATACCTTCTTATAAAGAAGTATTAATTCGAACCCCTTTACATATATTTTTCGGAAGGAAAACTCACATTGGATCCTACCCGAAGACAAAGCCCGAAATTATGGCTGTTGAAGTTGTTGGTTGGGGGAATAAAGAGTTATAGAAGAAGAAATGGTATGTTTTTGGGGGTTTAGAGAAACAATTCTCTCCTATCAAAACTAGAAGTGCAAGGAAGATCGTTAAGGAGAAAGAACAAATGGGGAATTTAATATTGCGGGTTTCGGAGGGTCCAAGGGCACTTAGAGCACACAAATCCCTAGCAATCGACATTAAATGATAATGATATCACTAAACTTCAGAGGAGTGGGGGGTTCTCAAAAACCATTATCCCTCAAGAGATTGTTTGATTTGGTTAAACCATATCTATTCATGATACAAGAAACTATGGTTGATGGATTTAATGAGAGAGAGGTTTTCTTAAAAGTTTTCCCTGCGTGGGATTTCTATGCGGTAGATTCAAAAGGATTTTTGGGGGGGCTACTCTTTGCATGGAATACCAAAAAGGCTAATTTCAATGCCTTTTTTTGACTCCGACAGGAATCTTACTAGAGGTTTTCATAAAGAAGATAAATAATAATTTGAAGATGATAAATTGTTATGGGCCATATGCTGACAAACAAAGTTTCTGGAATACTATAAAAAATGATGGAATACTAAAGAGTTCATTCTTAATTTTTTGCCGCGATTTGAACTTCATAATTTCTGGGAGAGAAACTTGGGTAAATAATACTAGAAGTGATGTGTTGGATTATTACTTCAATCAGAAGATTCAAGGAGAAGGTTTAATTGATATAGAACCTATAAATCTTCTGCCTACTTGGAGGAATGGTAGGGGAACTCAAGATTATGTAGCAAAAGGATTGGACCATTTTTGAATCAGTGAATCTTTGGAGGATTCAGGGAACATTTTTAGAACCTCAGTGGTTAATGTTAAGATATCAAATCATATGCCAGTAGTCTTCCAAATGCAACCAACTCAACAAAAACATAAGGTCCCTTTCAAATTTGATTTAGTGTGATTAAAAGATCCATATTTTTCTTCTTTAGTGTGATCCAACTGCCTTAAGATGGACTAGCCTCTCTCTACTTCACCAATGGTAAAACTAGTCACAAATCTTAATCTACCTTTCCTGGGGTTTTTGGGCAAGATGATGAAAGGGAGTGAGTGACAGAGACAGAAGGGAGGAATTTGGATCTTTTAAAACAAGAAGAGGAGACTTGGAGATAGGAAAACATAATTACGTGATTAAATTTTAGTGATAAAAATACTAAGTTCTTCCATGCCTAAGCCACTTCAAAAAGCGGAAGAATATAATTTGGGAGATTAGAAAGGAGGATGGTTCAGTGAAAACTAAGCAAAAAGACTTGGAAAAGGAAGTTGTTACATACTTTGAGAAAATGTTTAAAGCTCAAGAGGATCTTTATATTATAAAGCAATTGGAAGTGATATAGACTTACCCTAGACTCCTAGACTCTTTTCAGTGGAAGAAGGGAAAATAATTGTTGCACTAGTCTTATTACCCAAGGTAATGTCCACTTCAAAGGATTTGTTGTTTCAAAAGTCCCTGGACCAGATGGATGGATAGTTGATTTTTTCTTGGAATTTTTTTATATTACGAGACAAAATATCATGGAATTAGTGGAGGAATCAATAATCAAGGGGAAGATAATAGGGGGACTAAATGCCACCTTTGTAGAACTTCTCACTAAAAATGATAAACTTGAATCTTTTGATGGATTCATACACATATCTTTATGTAACTTGGTGTATAAGGTAATTTCAAAAATTATTTCAGTTAGAATCAAAGCTTTTCTTTCAAAAGGTATAACTAAGGAGCAGTTTGGATTCCTGGAAAACAAACAGAACAATGAGGCTATTGGTATAGCACAAGATTCCCTGCATAGTATAAAGACAAATAAATCTAAAGCTTTGATCTTAAAACTAGATATGAAAAAAGCATATGATAGGGTTGATTGGAGTTTCCTAAGACTTGTCCTTCTACAAATTGGGATCAGTTTGGAAGCTACCGACTGGATAATGGGGTGTGTCATTTCAACAAATTTCTCAGTGTTAATCAATGGAATCCCTACTGGGTTTTTTAGAAGTTCACGAGGACTTAGACAAGGTTGTCCCATTTCTCCATTGTTTTTACTTATAGTGGAAGGACTTATCAGAATGCTAAAGAAGCTTGTTGAAGAAGACAAAATACATGGAGTTGCAGTAGTGAAAGGGATTAGAATTACTCATCTACGTTTTGTAAATGATATTATTTTTTTTGGTAGAGGATCTTTGACAGAATGGGGGATATTTAAGGAAGCACTTGACTTGTTTAACAATGCAACTGGAATGACTTACCATGCTCACAAGTCACAATTTCTGGAAGCGGGTTGGACTAGAGAGGAGTTAATACCTTTGAAGGAATTACTACCCTATGAGTTAAAACCATTAGATGATGGCTTTAAATTCTTGTGTTTTTTTTTTGTAAAAACGAATTGCTATCTTATTAAAGATTTCGGGTGGTTTCTTAAAAAAGTGGATAAAAATATCCAGTTGGTGTCATAGATGGCTTACATTGGGAGGAAGGTATATTTTGGTGAATTTAGTATTGGAAAGCATTTCGGTGTACTGGTTGTCTTTGGAAAAGATTCCCAAAATTATTTTGAATAGGATTAGAAGGCATGTGTTTAGTTTCTTGTGGTCAGGAAATAAAGAAACATAAAGTTTCCATTTGGTAAATTGGGACAGGATTGCAAAAACTAAGAAGTGTGGAGGATGGGGTTTTAAAAATATTTTCAATTTTGGAAAATCTCTGGCTGCAAAAATCCCGTGGAGGAATCTGTTTGGTACTAGGCTGTGGCACAAAGTGATTCTTAAAAAATATTTAAAAAGAGTTTTTGTGATTGAATGGCTTAGAAAAGATAATTTAAATGTGAAAGGTATGTCAAATTATTGGAAAGAACTTACTGATTCTTTGTCTATTGTCACTGATTGGTTAGCTTGGAAGCCTGGAAATGGAAAGGAAATAAGGGATGGTTTGGATCCGCTGATAGGATCTCATTATTACTACAAATTGTCTGAGAGTTTGGTTTCCACACTACACTCAAAACGTATTTTTACTCTAGACTAGGTGGTTTCTATTGACTATGGATTTGCACACGGTTTTAATTGGAAGAATACAGATACTCTTGAACTTATAGATGAACAAAAAATGGAATGGGAGAATTATGTGAGGGGTCTAAAACATTTTGTCTTTGTGTTATCTGATGAAAGAGATAAAATTGTTTGGACCGAGGATAATGAATTAGGGAAAGTGTCTGCAAAACAAGCTTACAAGGTGCAATTTCTAGAGAAAATGGATGCTCATCAAAATGAGTGGATTATTGATATTTGGAAATGGCAGATCCCCTTGCAGATTAAATTGTTTTATTGGATGATGATAGAAAACATAATTCTAGCATAGGATAATATGATAAAAAGAGGGTTTGTTGGTCCTAGTAGATATTATTTGTGTGGCGAGGAAGAGGAAACAATAAATCATATAATGGTAAAATGCCCCTTCACAAGAGATGTATGGAAATATCTTTTAAAAGCTCTTAAGTTTAAAAAAAAGTGGGACTGCGGACAACTTAGTGAAAGTTCTAAGACTTGGATTAAGAAAAAGGACAATTGGCTGGAATTACCTTATTATATCTGTTGGGATATTTCGAGACATAGAAACTTGATTATTTTTTAGAATCAACCACTATCTCTTCTTAAGGTAGTTAATCGAGTTTTGCAAGATTTGGGTGAATATAACAAAACTTTTGTTATGCATACACAAAGAGTAGTCCGCCCTCCTTTGCTAGAAGAAAATGTTGCAGTTGTTTTTCTTTATGGTGCTTCTCAAAATTGAGGTGAAAAATGTGGTGCAGGAGCAGTGCTAAAATTTCTATAGGGGGGGAAGTTTTAGTATTAAAATGAATTGTGGCACGAGAACAAATACTAGAGGAGAAATCAGCTCATGGCACTCTGGAGTCCATTGTTTTTTTCTCTACATAAGCAGTTTAATTGTCTACAGTTGTTTGGAGATCCAAAAGTAATTGTCCATTGGTTTTCTTATAAAAATAATTTGCACCCTGGGATTTCCTTAAAGCCTTGGATGACCAGAATCCAAAGATGAGTGGAAGCTTCCAGAACTTAAAAATTCAACACATATACAAAGAATTCAATACGAAAGCAGATCAACTATCAAAGTAGGATTTTCTTATGGAGGAAGGCTTTTTATATTTTGCCAAAAGTTTGAATATTAAATTTAGAATTCATGGTTAAGTGTTGACCAACAAATGTATTATAACAATGATTTTTTTGGCTTTTTGGCTTTTTTGTAAGAAGTATATGTGATAAGACAATTAAATACAAGAAAGTCTGAATTGTAAAAGGGTTGAACCGTTACTAATGTCTGAGCATATTTTTGTAAAGTTTATTTTATATATCCAATATAAAACATTTTTTCTTTGTGAAAAAAAAATATTCATAAAGTTTATGCATTATAACTATGACTAACTATGAAAATCTACATACTTTAATTGTAAAATTAATTAAAGTAAAAAAAAATACATCTATTTAAATATTAAAATTCAAATATTAAAAAAATAAAAAAATAAAATATTATAAAATTAATTAAAGATTATGTGCTATAACTATGATTGACTAAGTGTGAAAATCTACATACTTTAATTATAAAATTAATTAAAGTGAAAAAAATTATATCTATTTAAATATTAAAATTCAAATATTAAAAAAAATTAAAATAAAAAAATTATAAAATTAATTAAAGTTTATGCACTATAACTATGACTAACTATATGGTAATATTGAATGCGAATTATTGCAAAAAATGAGATGAGGAGAGACGGATTTCGCCGCGGCTAGGGCCTAAACCCTAGCTTCTCCAGCGCTGGTTCTAGTTTGCAGGAGAGAGGATCCTCGACGGCAGCAGCCAATCTGATTCCATGCATACAGAGATGCGAATCAGCATCTTCAAGAGCGCTCCTGTTCGTTGCTTTTTGCATGCGTGCTTGCTGCTGCGACTGGACTTGCTGGAGGTCGACGGCCTGCTACGATGGCCCCAGATCTGGCTGGCGAGAGAGGAAAAGCCCGATTGGAAGCATTCAAAGCTTTGGTCCGCTCGGCAGGACCCCAATCCAAGCCTTCTCTCCCGTCTAAATTTGTTAAGAAGATGGAGGAGATCCCTTCTCTGGAGCTATCTCCAGAGGAGCCTTGCAAGCTTGCCCTCCATCTAGCAGACAAGGCCCTCATCGGAAAGTTTACGGGGTTATGGCCTAGCCCCAAAATGGTGGAGGCATGGATGAATGATTGTTGGAAGCCGCTGATACAGGGAGACGTCTCTCTGTTAGCTGTAGGCAGGGGGTTTTTTGTTTTCAGATTCCCGAGCAAAGAGGACTGTGATCTAGTGCTCAGATCTGGACCCTATTTTATGGGGTCGAGAGGACTGTTCTTAGCCCCCTGGACTCTTGACTTCAACCCTGAAGCCGAGATCACCCCAGCCCCTATCTGGGTTAGGCTGCCTCACCTTCCCTTGCATCTCTGGGGGAAAAGTTCTCTGAAGGACATTGGAAATAAGCTTGGGCATTTCCTGGACAGGGTGGAGCCGAAAGGGAACCAGTGTACCTGCGCTCGCATTTGTGTAGAGGTTAACCTCGAGAAAGGTCTTCCGGAAGCCATTAAGCTCTCCCTGGGGGACTGGTGCCATATCCAAGAGTTGGAATACGAACAGATTCTTTTTAAGTGCCTCCGGTGTCATGATTATGGTCACTTCGCAAGAAGCTGCCCCAAAGCCTCAGAGGAGCCGGGACCAGTCAAAGAAGATGAGTTTAAGCCTGTATCGAATTGGCGAAGGCAGCCAAGACGAAATGATCCACAAGCCCAGGCCCCAAAGGCCACTCATTCAGAAGAGGCAACATTAGAAAACAAAAACAGCTTTGATGCGCTGAAGGAAGATGAAGCCCTTGAACCAAAAGCAA
>JZKD02S1665941.1:36472-70264 GCA_000966675.3 Picea glauca | reverse complement strand
AAAAAAAAAAAACTATGACTAACTATGAAAATCTACATGCTTTTATTATAAAATTAATTAAAGTAAAAAAATTACATCTATTTAAATATTAAAATTCAAATATTATAAAATTAATTAAAGTAAAACCATTATGAAATATAAATATTATAAAAAAAAACTTAAACTAAAACTAAACACATTGCAAAATTAATAATTAATTAAAGAAAAAAAATTACATCTATTTAAATATTAAAAAAAATAAAAATATTATAAAATTAATTAAAGTAAAACCATTATGAAATATAAATATTATAAAAAAACCTTAAACTAAAACGAAACACATTGCAAAATTAATTAAAATGAGAAAATTTGACAAATATGAAAGCTTGAGGCAATAGTGGGGCTAATTCTAACGAGAAGCATGGTTTTATATCAAGAAAACACGTGGAACATCAAAGGGAAAGAAGAAAACAAAATTCATAATTTTTTGGGGGAGAAGAAAACATAATTCATAATTTTTTAGCAACATGTTGCTAATCACTCACTTGATTTAAGTTTCAAAATTGATATTCTCAACCAAATACGTTTTAAGTTCCACTTCTCATCTACTGAATATTTAGTTGGTCTATGTGACCAATTAGTTGATTTGCTTTAAATTTGTCTTCCTTTTTGGAGTCTAATTACGTAGTTTATATACTATTTCGTGGATAGAAGGAATTGTGTGAGTTCCCTGCATCGTAATTTACCCACTCAGGTGCTTATCAAATATTGAAGCACCCATTTCCATGCTCTTTACTTGCTTTTTCCATGTATCATCGCAAACATCAACCTTCCTAGTAACATATCATACATAAGACATATAACTCTTTTCTTCTCATTACTTATGACATAATATAATAGGAAGTAACATATGTTGTAACCCATTAAAAGCATGGAATTCTTTATTACTAGAAGGAAGTAACATATGTTGCACCCAATGCAAAGAATTCAGAGATAAACACCCAATCCTAATATTCAAAACAAGTGACAAAGATTAATCTTTATAACTAAGATAAAATCATCTCATAGCTTCTATCCACTTAGCAATAAATTCTTGATTAATTAAAGAGGAATGCATAAACCAAGAGAAACATAGAATATGCAAAGAAGGTGGTGAATCCTGAATATTCAAAACAAGCGACATAGATTAATCTTTATAAGTGAGACAAAATCATCTAATAGTTCATAGCCACTTCAAAATCATCTAATAGTTCATAACAAAAAATTTCTTGATTAATTAAACAGGAATACATAAACCGACAGAAACATAGAATATGCAAAGAAGGTGGTGAAACCTCTGAATATTCAAAACAAGTGACACAGATTAATCTTTATAGCTGAGACAAAATCCTCTTCTTGGTTACTTGATTTTCTCTAAATACATTGGCCCTGTGGAATCTTGAGCACATCCTCTTGGTTGCAAGAAACTCCAACCCCCTGAGAGTACTAAGTGTTTCCCTTTATGATTTTCGAATGCTAAATTTCTACCTCCTTTTGTGGAACTAAATCCCAAAATAGAATTCATTGTTGAGAGGGTCCATGACATAGATACCAACAACACTAATTCTTTCTTTGGTCAAATTATAAAAGAAATTTCGCCCAAAAATAACTTTTAGGATTTGAAAAAATCTCTATCTATTTAGAGTTAGGAAAATCTCCCACGTTTCACCATTGCCGTAGTTTTTTGTATTATAGGGTTGTCCAACTGAGCCAAAAAATATTTCTCATTTTTTCTAATACAAATCTTAATTTTAGTGTAAAAGAAAGGAATCTTATACAAATAGTTAAAACACATTTTTTCTCTAAGTTAAGAAATATTATATAATATACATTCAAAATCTCTAATACTATTAGTTGCAAATTGATTTTATTTTTCAAATTCAAACTAGTATTTGTTAATCTTACAAAAATTTAGTTCTTCATCTACTTTTCTAAAAACAATAACATAGAATTAACTTTAATTTAATATAATTAATATTTTACAAACTCAAACTTATGGCTAGTAATAACACTATTTATGTTATTACATCCTCTCCATTCATATTCAACTTCATATTAAGTTCATAATGAATATTGAACGGAAATAATATTTCTCTGCGTTTTGAACGAGAATAATATTTCTCTATGGTTTTGAACAGAAATAATATTTCTCCACAGTTTTGAATGGGAATACTACTTCTCTATGGTTTTGAAATTAATATTTCTCCGTGGTTTGGAATGGGCATACTAGTTCTCTATGGTTTTGAAATTATATCTCTGCGGTTTTGAACGCGAATACTACTACTCTTTTTTTTTGAGATATTTTATTTCTAAGATAATATATCTAGGGTTTTGAATGGGAATAATACTTATCTGTTTATTTATTTTTATTTTTTTAGGAGGTATTTTATTTCTAAGATTATATATCTAGGGTTTTGAATGGGAATAATCTCTGTAGTTTTACCTTTTTTACCCAGAATAATCTCTCTAGTTTCTCTAGACTTCTCTGTTGTTTTCAGAAATTATTTTTGGCTTCTTCAAAGGGTTGAGCATTTGGACATCAAAATTGCAAGGGATTTCATTCATATTAATCTCTTGTCAATAGCACCCTTCAAGCTCTGGAGATGAGGGCACACTTTCCAGAGGAGGGAACACTAGCCAAAGAGTTGGGCACACTTTCCTAAGGAGGGCACACTTTTCAGAGGAGGGATTTTTGAAGATGAGGGTGCACTTTCCAGAGGAGGGCTCACTTTCTAGAGGAGAGAGTTCTGAAGATGAGGGTGCACTTGCCAGAGTTGGCAGAAATTTCTAGAGGATGGAACACTAGCCAAAGGAGGGTTCACTTTCCAGAGGAGGGCACACTTGCCTAAGGAGGGTGCACTAGCCAGAGGAGGGTGCAATAGCCAAAAGATGGTGAATTAGCTAGAGGAGGGCTCAATAACTAGAGGAGAGTGCATTGGTAAATGGGATGCAGTAAGTGTTTTCAGTCAAGGATCAAGATCATTATTGTGATCACCATTTAATATTTTCTTGATAAGAAGAGAAATCTCTGCTTCAGTGTTTTCAAATACTTGTTGTTCCTTTTGTTTCCTTTCGGTAATCCATACCTCCACTCGAGATTTTAGAATGCTCAGCTTCCTGACCAGAATCCTTTGAGCTCCCTCCTCCCCATAATCTTGATGACTGTTCCACACTTCATGAACCAAATCAGCGAATGAATCTTCTCGTAAACATGCAGGGTTAAATTTAAATAGATGAGCTACATACATGTAACCAACATCCAATTGAAAAAGAACAGGTGCATGATTGGAAATAAATGGAAATTCCACCCACGATAGATATCTGGTTGAAGCATGTAGAGTAGCATATGAGGAAAACACTCTATCTAGTCTTTTTTGTATCCCGTCCACCCCACTTCTACCATTTCACCAAGTTGGCACCATCTTCGCAGGCATTATATCAACCAAATGATTTTTTGAAAAAATCTCTTTAAAAAAAACCGTCAGGGGATCTATTGAAGTCGATGTACCCCATACTTCTTCTGTGCTAGTCCTAAAGTTCAAGTCCCCTGCAAGTATAATATCACTCAATGCTAACAAACCTTTTGCATCCATCTTTTCCCAAAACGGTCTGTTCCGGGTGCATGGACCATAAACATTTAAAAAATAAATCCTTCTTTTGTCAAGTAATCAAATACCTGTAAATAAAATACCGCCAACATTTATAAATGAATTTAACTAAAAACAAATTGGATTCCATGCCACGAAGTCCACCTGACTTCCCTATAGAACTGACTGCACAGATCACCCAATTAAGACATAAAATGTTCATGAATTTTCTATCCTTCTCCTCTGCGACTAAGGTCTCTTGGAGAAAAATTATATCTGGCTTGGTTTTAGAAAAAATCCTACACGTGGAGAGAAGTTTTAGGGAGCCTCCCACCCCTCTGATATTTAGGGAGAGGAGGATATTGATTTATCCCTTGCGAGGGATTTCATGCCTCTAAGTGCCCCCAAATCATGAATAGAAGCTAAATGTTTATTAAGAATAGAAGGAATTTTTCCCCAGCTTATTTCGAGAACTCCTAATTTTAATGGAGGATAACTCCAAACCCAATCCCCATGCCCATGCTAAGTCATTCCCCAACCTTGCCCTAAAATTGTAGTCGCCACTGCGGCTCCACATTCCACCTCACCATGAATGGATTCCAAGCCCAAGTATGTCGGTAAGGGAATAGGACTAGTGGCCTCCCTATAGGTTGGGACCAACAAATTTATCATATTTTCCAAAACTTGTTCCCCCACATGTTGATAGAAAATTTGTGAATCATTATCGGGCCTTGCCATGCTGGTCGTCAAAGAAGGTTCTTCAGGTAATGAGACTGAAGTATCTAAGGATACTGGGCTAAGAGGAGTCCTATTAGGGACATTAGATGTACCACTAGGTTATGTCGTACCCAACGTTGTTGAAACCACTACTTGTGGAGGAGGAGAGAGCGACGAGAAATAACTGTCCAGTAAATCACGTTCCCATGATGAAAGAAAAAAATACATTTTTATATTACCTATGAAGGTGTCTGAGATCGGATCAAGTGTCTCTTTAGTGCTCCCAACAACTAAGATTCCCAACTCTTCTGATTCCACTTCGCTCATATAAAAATATTTTGTAGAATATTCCAAAGATTACTCTGAGTCAGAGACCCCTTTCGTGAAATGACAATGTTTGCAATGGTGACCCGTCTATCTACAAATAGAGCATCGCAATCATGAACCTAAATAGTCCAATCTATAGAAAGTAACTTGTGTGCGCCACTCCAACTCTAGAATTTCCAATAGACCACCATGGATTTCAAGATCAACAAGGGCCCTCGCCATTCTCTTGTCCATTGAAAGAAAACATGCTTCATCGACATTTAAGAACCGACCTAGAAGGTTCCCAATCGCCTCCTAGGATTTTTTATTCCATAGTTGGAGCGACAGTCCATGTAGTAAGACCCATACATGACATAAACTAAAATATTCAGTAGCAGGGTTGAAGCGCGTGCGCCAATGCTTCAACATAATTATTCCTACCTCGTAATCCCAAAATTTGTCAAGGATATAAGAGGAATCCTCTAGATTTCTGAAAACCAAACCAAAACACCTGCCCCTGAGGGTAAACAACTCAGGAGAATATCCAATGAGTGGAACCCAGAAAATCTGCATCCACTCATTGAAAGGTAAATTGCTCCTGGCCTTGTACGCAAACCTCCCAACGAGTGCAGAGAGGGAGAGTTTGAAAGAATCTTCCAACCCCACATCCATGCCCATAATAAAATGACGCTTCACCTTCTTTGGCTTCTAGACACAAACACTTCTCTTGTGATAAACTTCCTTCACACGTAGACAACCCCACAGATTATTTGCAGACTTTGGATCAGTCTGCACCCGCTTCACCTCCACCTTAGAGCCTGCGGCCAGATGAACTAAAACTATGCTACCACCCCCTACAATAAGGCATGAAGTATCCACACTACCTAGACCAATATTGAATGACTCTTCAAAATCTCACGCCTAACACCAGGAAAAGGTGTAGAGTTCTCCTTTGATAAAAATTGTAAAGATGTGTCATGCGTAGAGGCCACTGAAGGAATAGAATGGTCATAATGATCACACCCACCACCTTTGAGTTTTCACAGTTCATACACCGAGGTGAAAATATTCTCCCACTCCCAAACTGACTCGTCAGCTACACCCATGAGGGCGCTGACCTCATGTGCCAATCTGAAACACTCATCGACCTTCTAAGAACCTGCCAATGCATAAATAAGTCAATTCATGGTTGTAGGGCCATGCCCCAAGATCGATGCCAGATTAAAGAATAGTAAAGGCTCTTTCAATTCAATTAGGGAGTGTTACACATGAAATTTCCACACCTAGGTACCAGTGTCTAGTGTCCACGTTAAGCACTTTTCTGTCTTGGCCTTAGGAGTATAGAGACCAAGAGGGAATCCTCTTGTCCATAGGAGGATTCACTTGTAACAAGGAGACCCTGTCAAATCTCTCGGTTGTCATCCAGTGGTAGATGGAGAGTGCCAAGTAGAAAGGACGACACTAAATGCAGAAAGACAATGCGATTCTCTAAAAACCAAGGCACAAAACCCCCGACATCTACTCCTCCAAACACTAACTTCTGAAAGCCAACAACTAAAAATAATAAGCCACCATTAAACCTACATAAACCCGTCCCTCCCAGAGAAAACTCCACTCCCTCAACTGATTGCAACACATTCTAGAAACATGGATGATTTTAGGGGATAAATTTCGCTCATGGGCTAATTTTCTATGGGTTTTTCCAAAAACAATTTCGCTATTCTAAAAATGATTTGCCCAAATTCTATATGATACAATTATTTTACCTTAAAAATCGCCAAAATTAAATAGAAACTATATAAAATCCTTAGAAATTTGAATATTTTTATAAAAATATCGCCAAACATTTATAGTTGGTATATGATGGATCAATAAGATTCGCTAAGGTTTCTACATTTTAAAATAAATTTTCATCCTCAAAATCATCCCTGTCAAGAAATAGTTATCCAATAATAATAACCCCAAAAGCTAGAAGTTAGACCCATGTATATTTGAAACCATTGGTCGATCGAAATTGTTTAATCTACATTCAAACTTCGACATTTTGTAGTTATAGCTCATATATTTATGAGACACTCAAACTGAAATCATTTGTTTTCTATTGATTTAGGCATAAGGGTTTTTAACAAAAACAATTTCTGCCTGGTGAAAAATTTAAGAAATCGGGGTTCCAAGAAAATGGGTTTTTTAAGGTTGGGATGCCTCGATAGTGGAAGCCATATTATGTCATTATAGAGAGATTTGTTGATTCTATTATAGAAAAGTGTGGTTTTTAAAATTGTTTTCCATATTCATTTGCATGCGTATTATACAGGCGAAACAAAGATCCAGATGGAGAGAAGTATGAAATCAAGTTAATATTTCCGATGAGGGGATGACGATACAATGAACAAAAAACTAGATTAATTATTATGATAAGAGCATCATGCAATGAAATTTTACCTATATATATATACCACGAACATAGGAAGTTGTGGGATACTGTGCACTAGAGCCAGAAGAAGCAGACGAGTGGAGATTAAAATTATTCATACAACTTTTCTTTGATAACTTAGTTAGTCAAGCCTTGTATATGTGCATTGCTAATTATGTTATGAAGCATCTACAATCAAACAAGGGAAGCTGCAGAGCAACAAGTCCCTACATTTTCGGGATGAGTTTTTTTTGAGACTTTTAAAATATTAGGAAAACATTGAACCTTCAAACCATAGTTGGATTCACCATACCATTCAATTATACCATTTAGAAAGAAGATTCAAGTGGAGATTGTAAGAAATCATGGCATTTTATGTTGATATGGTTCTTCAAGATCTTTCACATAATTTTTTACAATTATATGTGATAGATTTGGAAGAATTTAAAGAACCATATGGTATACACAAAATTTGTTTTCTTTGTTAAATCAAACACATATGTATACATCAAGCTTTGAATCAAGACACACACACACACAATCTTAATAAGACTAACAACTTGTTAAGACAATATTTCAACCACACACTAAAATAGGATTTGATAGTTGGTTCTTATGACTTAAAATTAAACATTAAAGAAACTATGTTATTTAACATCTTGAATATGGTGAATCTATCAGAGTATGTCTTGAGTGTTTTATCCTATGCCTCTAATGGTAGAAATTTTTAAAAATTTGAATTTAGGTTATTATTCTTAGTTTTGCTTTCAAGTTTTTTATTGTAATTTATGATTAAAAATATAAATACTATAGAAAAGTTAAAATTAGAAATATTGCCAAATTGATTAAAATAAGAAAAAATATTAATATTATTAAAAAAGGTTAAATTAGAAACATTATAAAATTATAATTTATAAACTTTATCGTAGAATAGGAACAATTTTTGGTTGAATTCAACCTACAAAAGGGTTTACTGAAGTTCTTGGAAATTGAGTGGAGATGGATGGTTCACACACAAAAAGTGGATTATTGGGGGATCTCATTCCGCATTTTGCAAGGAGGAAGGGCATTTGAAAAACACTTGTCCAGGGAAAAAAAAAACAATCGACGTGGAAGGAAGATTGGTCAGAGCTAGACCTGAATATGGAATTTTTCGATGAGAAGGGTTCTAATGCACAGGAAGGGGAATCACTTTTCAGCTCAACGAACTCTACTATATTCATAGGTAAGTTAAAAAATCTCTCCCTTGCTCTTTATTCGTCCCTTTCTTTGAAGGAATTGGATTGGTTACATAGTCTTTTTTCAGATTTAAATGTTTGGTCAGAATCCTCTGTTAACCTTTGTAAGTAGGAACTTTTTACATAAAGGGCCTTTGGCTCGGGGTTCCTGGGTGAAGAGTCGGTCCCAGGGGAAGTCTTTGCTGAGGATTATACACCAGCTGAAAAAGGGGGAGGGATACTGGAGGGGGTGACTGTCTTAGAAGGGGATTTAGAGTCTGTGGATTTAGAGGCTTCGACCATGGGGGGAGGTTATTTTACCGACGATATTATTTTGGAAGTAGGCACTGAGGATACCAAAGAGTCAGAAAATCCTGTTGTTTTAGAAGAGGAATTTTTGGATGAACCCTTTACTTTATTCAAAGAACCCGGGGTTTCGACCGAGCTTGGGAACTCTGTCCTTTTAGAGAAGGTTGCTAACAAAATTGTTGAGGAATCATTAGCTGATTTAATACCTTCTTATAAATAAGTATTAATTTGAACCCCTTTACATAATTTTTTCGAAAGGAAAACTCACATTGGATCCTGCTCGAAGACAAAGCCCGGAATTTTGATTGTTGAAGTTGTTGGTTGAGGGAATAAGGATTTATCGAAGAAGAAATGATATGTTTTTGGGGGTTTAGAGAAATAATTCTCTCCTATCAAAACTAGATGTGCAAGGAAGATCTTTAAGGGGAAATAACAAATGGGTAATTTAATCTTGCATGTTTTGGAGGGTCCAAGGGAACTCAAAGCACACAAATCCCTTGCAATCAACATTAAATGATAGTGATCTCACTAAACTTTAGAGGAGTGGGGGGTGCTCCAAAACCATTATCCCTCAAAAGACTATTTGATTTGGTTAAACCATATCTAGTCACGATACAAGAAACTATGGTCGATGGATTTAATGAGAGAGAGGTTTTCTCAAAAGTTTTCCTTGCGTGGGAATTCTATGCAGTGGATTCAAAAGGATTTTTTGGGGGGCTATTGTTTGCATGGAATAGCAAAAAAGATAATTTCAATGCCTTTTTGACTCCTGCAGGAATCTTACTAGAGGGATTCGTAAAGAAGATAAATAATAATTTGAAGATGATAAATTGTTATGGGCCATATGTCAATAGACAAATTTTCTAGAATACTATAAAAAATGATGGAATACTGAAAGAGTCGAATCTTATTTTTTGCGGCAATTTGAACATCACAATTTCTGCGAGAGAAACTTGGGTAAATAATGCTAGAAGTGATCCGTTGGATTCTTACTTCAATTAGAAGATTCAAGGAGAAGGTTTAATTGATATAGAACCTATAAATCTTATGCCTACTTGGAGGAATGGTAGGGGAACTCAAAATTATGTAGAAAAAGGATTGGAACTCAAGATTATGTAGGGCAACATACTTTGAGAAAATGTTTAAAGCTCAAGAGGATCTTTATATTATAAAGCAATTGGAAGTGATACAGACTTACCCTAGACTCCTATACTCTTTTCAGTGGAAGAAGGGAAACTAATTGTTGCACCAGTCTTATTACCCAAGGTAATGTCCACTTTGAAAGGATTTGTTGTTTCAAAAATCCTTGGACCAGATGGATGGACAGTTGAATTTTTCTTGGAATTTTTTTATATTATGGGACAAAATATCCTGGAAGTAGTGGAGGAATCAATAATCAAGGGGAAGATAAAAGGGGCACTAAATGCCACCTTTGTAGCACTTATCACTAAAAGTGATAAACTTGAATGTTTTGATGGATTCATATCCATCTCGTTATGTAACTTGGTGTATAAGGTAATTTCAAAAATTATTTCAGTCAGAATCGAAGATTTTCTTTCAAAAGGTATAACTAAGGAGAAGTTTAGATTCCTGGAAAACAAACAGAACATTGAGGCTATTGGTATAGCACAAGATTCCCTACATTGTATAAAGAAAAATAAATCTAAACCTTTGCTCTTAAAACTAGATATGATAAAATCATATGATAGGGTTGATTGGAGTTTCCTAAGACTTGTCCTTCTACAAATTGGGATCAGTTTGGAAGCTACTGACTGGATAATGGGGTGTATCAGTTCAACAAATTTCTCGGTGTTAATCAATGGAAGCCCTACTGGTTTTTTTAGAAGTTCAAGAGGACTTAAACAAGGTTGTCCCCTTTCTCCAATGTTTTTACTTATAGTGGAAGGACTTAGCAGAATACTAAAGAAGCTTGTTGAAGAAGAAAAAATACATGGAGTTGCAGTAGCGAAAGGGATTAGAATTACTCATCTACTTTTTGTAGATGATATTATTCTTTTTGGTAGAGGATCTTTGACAGAATGGGGGATGTTTAAGGAAGCACTTGACTTGTTTAACAATGCAACTGGAATGACATATCGTGCTCACAAGTCACAATTTCTGGAAGTAGGTTGGACTAGAGAGGAGTTAATACCTTTGAAGGAGTTACTACCCTATGAGTTAAAACCATTAGATGATGGCTTTAAAATCTTGTGTTTTTTTCTAAAAACAAATTGCTATCTTATTAATGATTTAAGGTGGTTGCTTAAAAAAGTGGAAAAAAATATCCATTTGGTGTCATAGATGGCTTACATTGGAAGGAAGGTATATTTTGGTGAATTTAGTATTGGAAAGCATTTCGGTGTACTGGTTGTCTTTGGCAAAGATTCCCAAAAGTATTTTGAATAGGATTAGAAGGCATATGTTTAGTTTCTTGTGGTCCGGAAACAAAGAAACATAAAGTTTCAATTTGGTAAATTGGGACAGGATTGCAAAACCTAAGAAGTGTGGAGGATGGGGTTTTAAAAGTATTTTCAATTTTGGAAAAGATTTGGCTGCAAAAATCACATGGAGGAATCTGTTTGGTACTAGGTTTTGGCACAAAGTGATTCTTAAAAAATATTTAAAAAGACTTTTTGTGATTGAATGGCTTAGGAAAGATAATTTAAATGTGAAAGGTATGTCAAATTGTTGGAAAGCACTTACTGATTCTTTGTCTATTGTCACTGATTGGTTAGCTTGGAAGCCTGGAAATCGAAAGGAAATAAGGGATGGTTTGGATCCGCTGATAGGATCTCATTATTACTGCAAATTGTCAAAGAGTTTGGTTTCCACACTACACTCAAAACATATTTTCACTCTAGACCAGGTAGTTTCTATTGACTCTGGATTTGGACACAGTTTTAATTGGAAGAATACATATACTCTTGAACTTATAGGTGAACAAAAACTGGAATGGGAGAATTATGTGAGGGGTCTAAAACACTCTGGCTTTGTCTTATCTGATGAAAGAGATAAAATTGTTTGGACCGAGGACAATGAATTAGGAAAAGTGTCTGCAAAACAAGCTTACCAGGTGCAATTTCTAGAGAAAATGGATGCTCATCAAAATGAATGGATTATTGATATTTGGAAATGGTAGATCCCCTTGCAGATTAAATTGTTTTGTTGGATGATGGTAGAAAACATAATTCTAACCTAGGATAATCTAATAAAAAGAGGGTTTGTTGGTCCTAGTAGACGTTTTTTGTGTGACAAGGAAGAGGAAATAATAAATCATATAATGGTAAAATTAATTAAAGTGAAAAAAACTACATCTATTTAAATATTAAAAAAATAAAAATATTATAAAATTAATTAAAGTTTATGCACTATAACTATAACTATGACTAATTGTGAAAATCTACATACTTTTATTATAAAATTAATTAAAGTTAAAAATTGCATCTATTTAAAAATTAAAAATATTATAAAATTAATTAAAGTAAAACCATTATGAAATATAAATATTATAAAAAAACTTAAACTAAAACTAAACACATTGCAAAATTAATAATTAATTAAAGTAAAAAAATTACATCTATTTAAATATTTAAAAAATTAAACATATTATAAAATTAAATAAAGTAAAACCATTATGAAATATATATATTATAAAAAAAACCATAAACTAAAACTAAAAACATTGCAAAATTAATTAAAATGAGAAAATTTGACAAATATGAAAGCTTGAGGCGTATTGGTGCTAATTCTAACTTCGAATGAAAATCATGATTTTATATCAAGAAAAGACGTGGAACTTCAAAGGGAAAGAAGAAAACAAAATTCATAATTTTTTAGGGGGAAGAAGAAAACAAAATTCATAATTTTTTAGCAACGTGTTGCTAATAACTCACTTGATTTAAGTTTCAAAATTGAGATTCTCAACCAAATACGTTTCCACTTCTTTTCTACTGAAAATTTAGTTGGTCTATTTGACCAATTAGTTGATCTACTTTAAATTTGTCTTCCATTTTGGAGTCTAATTACATAGTGTATATACTGTTTCGTGGATAGAAGGATTTGTGTGAGTTTTGTGCGTCGTAATTTACCCACTCAAGTGTTTATCAAATATTGAAGCACCCATTTCCATGCTCTTTACTTGGTTTTTCCATGTATCATCGCAAACATCAACCTTCCTAGTAACATATCATACATAAGACATATAACTCTTTTCTTCTCATTACTTATGACATAATATAATAGGAAGTAACATATGTTGTAACCCATTATAAGCACGGAATTCTTTATTACTAATAGGAAGTAACATATTTTGCACCCATTCCAAAGAATTCAGAGGAAAACACCCACTCCTAATCTTCAAAACAAGTGACACAGATTAATCTTTATAACTGAGACAAAATCATCTAATAGTTCATAGCCACTTAGCAAAAAAATTCTTGATTAATTAAAGAGGAATACATAAACCCAGAGAAACATAGAATATGCAAAGAAGGTGGTGAATCCTGAATATTCAAAACAAGAGACATAGATTAATCTTTATAAGTGAGGCAAAATCATCTAATAGTTCATAGCCACTTAACAAAAAAATTCTTGATTAATTAAAGAGGAATACTTAAACCCGGAGAAACATAGATTATGCAAAGAAGGTGGTGAAGCCTCTAAATATTCAAAACAAGTGACACAGATTAATCTTTATAACTGAGACAAAATCCTCTGCTTGGTTACTTGATTTTCTCTAACTACATTGGCCCTGTGGAAACTTGAGCATATCCTCTTGGTTGCAAGAAACTCCAACCCCCTGAGAGTACTAAGTGTTTCTCTTTATGATTTTAGAATGCTAAATTTATGCCCCCTTTTGTGGAACTAAATCCAAAAATAGAATTCACGGTTGAGAGGGTCCATTTCCCACCTAGAAACTCGAAAGTTCATTTCCCACCTAGAAACTCAAAATTCCATTTCTTCCCACTTGGTAGTTTATGATATCTTTAGCCGATCTCTCCTCCTCCTCATCACTCAGGTGTCTCCCAAATTCTGGTTCATAGATGTAAACCATTTCCTCGTCTTTGTCACTGAGGTTTTCAACATACCTCAGCCATTTTTTCAACAGCCTTCATTGTCCTCTGGCCAACAATCTCTTAACTGGACACTTCACCTTCTTCTTCATGGGCCACTCATACACCCAATGCACTTTAGCATTCTGTTGCATTTGAAATGCAAGATTATCCATTCTTGTTCTTATCTCATTGAGCTCCAAATCTATCTCTAGATTGCATTTCTACTTGCAGCCTTCTCTTCAACCATGCTCATGGCCTTCATTAAACATTTACACCTTCTACCTATCCTCCTAGAAAGTATATGGATCACTCTACATCTGATAGTATATCCATCTTATCCCACATCTCACTTGGTTGTTTAAATTTTTGTTGCTATTGTGCGTGCAACAACTTCTCACAGAGCATCAGTACTCTATCATCCTTCACCTGTTGTCTACAGGAAAACTCTCGTTTGTGATACCACCTAATGTTATCATGTCATCTCCTTTCACCGTCTCCCCTTTGTCTTCTATCTATAAGAAAATCTCGGTCTTGTGATACCACTCGATGTCATCATATTATCCCATTTGCCTACAGAAATCAATTATGTAGCTCTGATACCACCTGGTGTCAGAGTATTTTCTTTATCTACTCTCTGCAACAAAATTTAAAAATATGAGCTCTAATACCACCTGGTGTCATAGAATTTTCTTTATCTACTCTCTGCTACAAAATTTAAAAATCTGAGCTCTGATACCACTTGATGGTATCAAACAATATTCTTTCACCATATTTATTTTATCTATGGTATGCAAACAAAAATAATGCTCTGATACCACCTGATGCAGGCCCCCTCCCCTTTTGGGGTTCTGCGACCTCTTGGTCTTTGTATCATTCCAATGGTTGAGTCGTATCGACTCTTTGAGTTCCTGAATGAAACCAGATCAAATATGAACTAGCCCCTTTCCTCCTTTAGGCGCAGGTCCTATGACACCCACACCCTCTATCTGTGCATTCTAGCACTCCTCAGTTTGTGGGTGCTAGCTCCTCTTCACTATCCCCTTTCTTCATATGTCCCTGGTATGTTCCCTTGTCCTAATGTGCGATTGCAAGCATGAACAAGAGTGGTTTTGAACCAACCCACTTTTCTCCCTACAATCCTCCTCGTGCTGCCACATACCCCTTTGTGAATACAATGGTTCCAATCATGGCCTTCTCTATAGCAATTATCCTTCGTGCAAGTTCTGGCTCCACAATCCTTCTTGTCCGTCGATCTCCAGCCTCTCAACACTCCTCGCAATCAATGATTGTTATCGAATCTCTTCTCCTCTATTATTTCCTCCTTACACGCATCTCCCCTCTATATCTCCATGATCTATCGACACGTATCTCCCCTCTGGACCAACGGTTGTCGTTGACTCCGCCTTTTCGGCCTTCAGGATTTTCATCTCTCAAACTCCACTCTCCTCTGTGTGGAAATATCCCAGAGTGGAAGATCTGTTGCCACATGTCTCCTTGGATCTATAGTCAGGATCTCCTCCGTGAGTCCGACCTTCGGGAATCTCAATTCTCAAATCCTCACCCCTGCTAACTGGTTATCTTCCAAAGTGGAAGATCTGCTGACACGTATCCTCCCCAATCAATGGTTGTGCTCCCGCTTCGAGAATTTGGCATCCTCAACTAGATCAATGGTCCTCAGACTCCCTTCTCGATCAACAATCAAGATCTCCTCCGGATATTTGGAATTTTCCTCCTCCATTTTCTTTCAGAGTTCTGGATCTGGCATCGCGTGTCCTCCTTCACATCGATGGATCTCGTTGTTTTGGATTTTCGGGCTTCAAAAATCTCAAATGTCAAACTCCTGCCTTCTTGTGGCTTTTATTCGGAGTTGATAATCTATTGATGCATGTCCTCCTCGAATCAACGACTAAGTTTACTTTGGGTCTTTACCCGAAGTGCATGGATTTGTTCCATGCCTCCCCTAAATATGAAGGCTATGAATCACTCTAGAACTTTACCCGGAGTTCACATATTTCCACCACATCTCCTCTTAATCTAACGGCTATAGATCACTTCAAGACTTTACCTGGAGTGCTCAGATCTTCGCCATGTCTCCTCTTGATTTGATGGCTACAGATCACTTCAAGACTTTACCTGGAGTGCTCAGATCTTCGCCATGTCTCCTCTTGATCTGACGGCTACAAATCACTTCGGGACTTCGGGCTTCACAAATATCAAATGTCAACTTAGAGACTCCATACAATTTTCCCAGAGCTCGTAATCTACCACCACGTGTCTCTCTGGATCTAACAGTCCAGATATCTTCGCTCTTCAGTTCTTTGGCTCCTTGGCGCTTTGTCTCTTTAGCTCTCCATTTCTTCGACTCTTCAACTCTTCGACTCTCCATCTCTCTGGCTCTTTGGATCTTCGGTCTTCAAGAGTCTCAACTCCTATGCACTCGTTCTTCTTGCAACATCTTCACCCGAATGGATGGATTTCCGCCACGTTTCATACCAATCTGGAGGGGGTTAATTGGAGTTCCACTCAGGGGTGGGGAAACCAGCCAAATTATTGTATGGCGTCCTCCTAGATGATGGAATGTCCCAAATGAATTTGGGACTTCAGGACTTTTGTGAGTCCTCTCTCCTGAGTGTGTGCACAACGTTAAATCTCGTGCACCTTCATCCAAATCCAGTGATTGTTGATCCTTTTCACTTTGATCCAACAGATGGGATCTGATCTTCTCCTCTGCACTTCCTTTTGTTTGTTGGATGTAGATATAACGGTTCAGGTTCCTCCTCACAACCAATTTGATGGTTGTGGTCTCTCCTCCTCCTGAGCTCTACACTTCTCTCACCTTGGAAGAATTAGTCTGCGTTCAAATATCTCAGCTTTTGAACTTTCTCTCACGAACTCAACTCCTTTGGGTCTCGCTTACACTCTTTCAAGTGTTATCTCTTCTAAGATTTTGGACTTATAATAAGTCTCCTTATATGCACTCTTTTCGTTATCCCTTCTAAGATTGATCTACTCAAGGATTTTCGATCTCCCACGCACTCCTTGCATTTCTGGGATTTTGTTAAAACTCGGATCCTAAGTATTTCTTTAAAATAAATTCTTCTCTCCCTACTGGTGTTCTCCTTGCTCGATGCACACCTTGCAGAGATTTTCCTCACAGAGTGTTCAACAACTCTGTTTCTAACTAAACTCAACACAGAGTTCTTCCTGTGCACTCTTGCACTTGCTCGATGCCCACCTGTCAGAGCTCTACATAGTCCTCAGTAACTATTCTTTTCCTTGATCTCAATATAGAGTTCTTCCTGTGCACTCCTTGCACTTCTGCTGATGAAGGTTCAAAAATATCCCTCATGATCTCTCCCTTGAGGTTTAAACCTATGTCAATGCACTCTTTGCGAACTTTGTGCACTCCTTGCACTCAGAAACTCAAAGACGAGAAACAATTGAAACTCATACAATACTTCACGAGTTATGCATTCAAACCATGAAAATGCATAAAAACATAAAATGAAAACAAATACATAAACACACTGTATGCAGGAAAAACTACTTTTCTATTATTTATGTGTGTATGTACAAATGTTTTACAAAAACTAGACTGTAACAAAGTCCTAGTTATGTCAATCTCTCTCTATGAACTTCTAAGACCTCATGAGGCCTCCCCATCATTCTCTCCTCTCTACCCATTACAAAAGAGGGCTCTACGAGCTTAATCCTCTTCACCACCTTAGTGCCATCGCTATCTCAGTTATGACACCATACCTCTACGACTACATTCCATAAATGTTTATCCAGACCTGACTACAATCTGGACCTGCTACAAGTAACTATTTAAGGAAATCCAACCACTACCTGTACAAAGGTATGGCCTGGCTCTTACAGCCTTACAATGAAAATCCCCATGGGATAAGATTTCAAATTTAAAAAATTGGGAGGGTCAACACTTCTCCCTTTCTCCATTGCACATCTATGTGTTGGTGTGTTGGCACATTTACTGAGGTGCAGCAATGCTCATGCATCAAGAACATGGCACAGAGTATCAAGGAAGTTACATATTTATAGGACAGAAACACACAATTATGGACATGTCTGCAAGAGGATGAAAATTTGTAGGCGTTGGAACAAAATGAAGAAACATACCACACAACCACACAGGATTTGAAGCAAAAGAAAATTTCCATGAACACTCAGGAGAAGCTGAGGAGTGTGCAGGAGTTAAAGAATTTATAGAAAAAATTAAATAATGTGAAAACAGAGAAACATTTGAGGCAGGCTCAGTTGGACCACTACAAGAAGATGTAGAGAAGATGTTGAGAGAAATGGGTACAACAAAGGGAAAGACAGAAAAATTTAGGTTGGAGGTTGAAGAAATGTTGAAGGAACACACCATAGTGTATACTGTGGAGTATATGGCATATAAAATCACACAAATGAAGACTTATGTTGAAGAGATTTCAAGAATATTCCAGGAGCTTAAAATGTTAGTCAAAGAAGAAAACATTGCCTAAGTGGCTCGAGACGAGCCATAGGTTAGTGTTGGGGGAATATTGGAGTAGGATATTTTGGAGCAAAGTTGAATGAATAAGGAAGAGTGCAAAAAACAAGGAATACACGTAAGGAATGGACCAAATAAGCAGTGCACTCTGAGAATGAAGTAAAAATAGTGCAAAGTCAAAGGCATAAGAAGGAAAACATGACGAGGAATGAATGGATCGAAGACCAACTGTGTGCAAGAATTTACTATGTGGACAAACCTAATCCAATTAGGGTTAGGGTTTTGGGTTATGATGTAAAGGGTTTTTAACCCACTTTTGGTAGTATAAATATATGATGTATGAGGTAGATAGGGGATATCTATCTTATCTTTGGCATGTTTGGAGAGTTTTGATTTGCAATTACTATTTTTTGGTTGAGAATCTTGGAGATGAGTCTGTTTTGGAGTTGTAACTGAGGTTCAGGTCGCAATATATGGATCTTGGTGTGACATTGGTCAGCCTCACCATTATTAAACTGATGATGTAATGCATGAAATGCAATATTTTCGAGATGAATAATAAAGAAGACACATCTTTGTGGACGTAGCCAAGGGGGGGGTGAACCACGGTAAAATATTGCATCAATGTGTGCAATTTGATTTTTATGTGTTGCAATGCTTATTATGTTGAATGAACAAATGGATACATGAATATGTTAAAGTTAATTTACAATGTGCACTAGATATCTACTATAGAATGACTGTTAAAGGTTAATTGAATGGTAAATATGATGATGAATACTAAAGTAGAAGAAGTATAGGTATGTCTAACATCCCATGAGAATCATCCATTACTTGATTGTAGACATCTAGGTCATCCAATCACCCATAAGCCATCTTAGGTGATACTGTGTTGTGCACTATGTGCATAATGTTTCCTTCTGGTTTACCAGAGGGGTCGATGGTTTCTAGGGTTTTGTTGGAGAACTAAGGTAGAACCTAGGTTATCCCATACTTCCAACATAATGTACCTGAATAAACGGAATCCATATTTTAATTCGAAGAATGACACATTGATGTAAGAACATCGCTTCACGTCAGCAACGCGCCAGCTAGCCAGCACATTCAATGGAGGAGAGAGGCTCTAGCCCTCTTAGTTTTCAAATTCGAAAATGCAATAATTTTTGTAAGGCTGAAGAGCCACACAGATGCCTTTGTGCATGTAGTAGATGGAGTCACCTTTAATGGTTGACAGGCTAAGGATATCTATATCCGATTTGAACTAGACATCCATTGATTGTAATTCATGTCATTAATGAAAGTAGGTAGCTTGGAGGGAAAGGCTTGGGGAGCCCCTCTTTGTAAAATATATTTGTTTTCTGTTTTTATTTTTGGTAGGGAATAACAAATGAGTTTAGGATAGGAATAAAAGAGAGAGCCGAGAATATGTAGTAATCGAAGCTTTGTACACATTGTAATCAAATATTTATGTTAATGAGAAAAGAGCATTTTTTTCTGCATATGATTCTTTGTGTGTTTATGTATTTGATGAATGTCATGTGTGTGTTCATTTATGATGTAGATGTGTGTTAGGTTTCTATCTGTAGAGACAGACATAAATTCGTTGTCTATGATTTCCTTGATTTCAGTTTGGGTTCTTAGTGGCCAAATTCAAGGGGTTGCATGACAGACTGTTGAGGACTTTGTGAGCTAGTGCAAAGAGTGCACATCTAAATTCTGTGTTGGATTCAAGCAAGAACGTGCCAGGAGGGCACACTAGAAGAATCATTAACTCAAGGGAGAATCCTTAAGGTTACTGAACACCTTGGAGGAAAGACCTTGCAGGGGAAGTCACAAAGAGATAGAATCGTTGAGGATTCTGTGAAGCTGTGCCAGGTGGGCATCGAGCGAGTGCAAGGAGTGCACACGAATAACTCTATTTCAAGTTCAGAGAGAAGACACAACTAATGAAGGTTCTGTAAATATCTGTCAGGAAGTCATCGAGCGAGTGCAAGGAGTGCACTAGGGAACTCTATTTCGAGTTCTGTGACAAGAGAAGTGTCCAAGGAAAGACACTTATAGAGTTTTTGAACACTCTGTAGGCTTAGCAAGGTGTGCTTGAGAAAGAAGTTTCCAGGAGGAAAATTACATCCTGTCAAGGAGAGAAAAGGGATAGAGTTCATGAATACTCTAGAGGAAGACCTGTGAAAGGATTTCACCAGGCCAACACTCAGACGAAGTGTTGAGAACCAACCATTGGAAGCCTAGTCGAAGTGCAAGGAAAATGCGCAGAGAGAACTTGTTTCAAGTTACAAGCTCAGGAGGTCGAGTGCAGGAGTGTGCAAAGAGGAGCATCAGAAATATTTTGAAGAAGGCGCAGAAGGGTTGAGTCCCTTAGAGACTGATCCAGCTGAAATATCAGAAGAGATAGCATAAGGAGTGTGCGAGGGTGGAGTTATTCCAAGTCCCAAAGCTCAGGAGGAGTAGTGTGGAGATGTACGCAGAGAATAGGAGAAATTCGAAGACTGAGACATTCAAACAACTCGAAAATCTTCTAAGTCATAAGATCAAATTTCAAGAGAGTTAGCGCCAAAGGATTCGACTGGGACTCGTTAAGGAGTTGAACGGACGTAGAGAGATTTCAAAGAGGAAACGTCGATAGCCGACATTCATTGGATCAAGAGAAGTTGCGAGGAGGATAAAGATGAGAGGAATTTAACTCTCAAAGCTCAGGAGGAATAGGAGCCCTTGATCCAGGAGAGATATGAACCATTGGTTCATTTTGCGAGATCGGATACCGGGATTTGTGAGGAAAAAAATCCTTAGTTTCCAAAGTTGCGACATGCAAAATCACGATTCGATCACAACCATAGATCGGGGGAGGATTTGGACTGTCTAATCAAAGTCTAGACAGGTGATAATGTGCATGGGAGAGGAGATCAGATCTAGACTGTTGGATCTGATCACGTGGACCAACAGTCATTGGATCCAGAAAAAGGTGCATGAGAGAAGTTCTGAAACGGCTGGAACTGTCCATCATCAGGAGGACAAGTGGTAAGCGATCAGAATTTCACTGACTCGCAGACAAGAGAAGTCAAAGGGGATAGCCGTGAGAACTTGCGAAATGTGAACTCATGAAATCATTAGAACCGTCCATAAGAAGGGATGCGTGGAGAGCGATCAACGTTTCACTGACTTGCTGCTAAAGGAAGTCAACAGGAAGAGTTTTAAGAACTCACAAGTCGCGAAAGCGTGACGTGATCTGAGACATGAGATCAAGGGGAGTGTGAGCCATTGATTTGGGAGGCTCTGAAATTTAGGCATTTCGACAATTTGGAAGTCAAGGTGTGAATAAGTTGTGACTTGGAGGTCGCAAGTCAAAAAATCCCAACATGATCGTGATTGTTGATTGAGGAAGGATCTAAGCCATCATATATACAACATCAACATTTTGGGAGTTGGGTGTGCAAAGGTGCATGCCATCGAGAATCCCCAATACACCAAATCACGACGTGCTCAAACTAGTTGGCCCTGGGTCATGGTGCATGGTCACATGGACAGAGGCTAAGGGTGGAGCTAGGGTTCGTTAATCCCTTTTCGTCATTTCGGGACCCGAGAGTTCAAAGGAGGGAGATTCCAGTGGCGTGAAGTCCCAACTCATGAAATCGTGATGCGCCTTTTGTGTAAGTGTGTGGTCACAGCCTATGGTCGCATAGAGGAAGGGGCTAGTCAGAGAGGTTAGCTCTCATCGTGTAGTTTTCTCAGGAAGAGGAATGGCACCAAAGGATTGAGTGTGTGCAGTCTTTTCTCAAGGCCTATGCCAGGAAATTAAAGGACCTATGGATTCATCAAGGGGTTCCAACAGAGACTCGAAGACCCATTTCGGCTCAAGAAAGAGAAGATCCAGAGACCGAGAGGTCGCAGAACCCCGAAGGGGAGGGGGTCTGCATCAAGTGGTATCAAAGAGAATTTATGTCTGTAGACAGAAGGTAGAGGGAGTCAAAGTAAGTAAGCAGAATACTATGATACACACCATCAGGTGATATCATAGTGGAATTTTGTCTGTATATTTTTAGGCGAAAAAGATTGAAGGATAAATTCTGGTAACATCAAGTGGTATCAGAAGTTCATTTGTATACATCAGGTGAAGGAAGACAGGGTGTTGATGCTCTGTGGTGATTGTTTCAAGGTGTGCAGCAGTTAATAGACAGTCAGGTGAGTTGTGAGAGAAGATGGAGATGCTCGTACAGGCAGAGTAATCCATAGAATTTCCAAGAGGGCAGGTAGAAGGAAGAAGATGCCTACTAAATTCCATGAACTTGGTCCAAGAGAAAACTACCAACAGAAGAGAAAGGCTGAGATGGATAAAGAGCTCAGTGAGCTAAGGGAAAGGATGGAGAAGCTTGCATTTAAAATATAACAAGATCCAAAATCACATTGGGTGTATGAGTGGCCCATGAAGAAAAAGGTGAAGTGGTTGGTTAAGAAATTTTTGGCCAGAGGAAAACTTAGGTTGTTGAAGATATGGTTGAGGTATGTTGAAAGCCTTAGAGATGAAGAGAAAGTGGTTCACATATGTGAGCCAGAAGCTGGGAAGAGTCTCAATGATGATGAGGATAAGAGATTAGTTGATCTCATGAACTATCGGGTGGGCAGTGATGAACTTTCAAGTTTCCAGGTGGGCAATGAGATGGGATCATTGGAGGATCTCATAGACTTCCAGGTGGGTAGAAAAGAAATCCCATATTTCCAGGTGGGAAAGGGAGAGAATATGAGACTATCTGAAAGTCTCATGAACTCAGAGGTGAGTTTAGATTAGAAAGGAGTGCTGACAAAGAAGGATCATAAGAATCTTCTGATCATTGGGGGAATTCAGGTATTCCTGCCACATAGCCCAGTTGAGGACAAAGCCTGTGTTACAGGTGCAACAATAGAAGAAGGACAACCAATAGAAACTTTCAAGAAGGAATAAATGGAGAAGAAATTGATGTCTACCCCAACAGAAGGAGAAGAGAATTCACCAGAATTGCTCAAAATTTTCAACCAGGAAGATGAACAAGGGATAACTACAATATTGGAAGCTGCAGAAGCAAAAGAAGCAGAGGAGGAAGCAGGCAGCATAGATTATTCTGATCTGTATGAAGAATTGGAATCCCTAGAGTAAAGGGTGACAATGAAGAGCATTCACATCCAACAGATCAGGTTGGAGACAGAGGGAGCATACCATCCCAAGAAGTAGTTGGAGGAAGCTAGAGATATACTAGCAGGAGAACTGGTAGAAGCAAAGCTATCAGAAGGAGAATCTGAGTAGCAACTCAGTGATAAGACTGTAGAACTGGATTCTTCAGAAAAGTGCTAATCTAAGGCCACAAGAGATGAAGAAAATCACAAGGGGGATCAAGTTGATCTACCCCTCAACAAGGAGGAAGTGCAGCCGAGAAGATTACATAAGGAAAACCAACCATTAGAGCAGCTAGAAGATGTAGTTGAGGAAATTAGAAGGCTGATGTTGAGGTCAGCACTAGAAGTTTTCATCAGAGAGAAGTTGAACAGGGGGAAGCCTACCATAACAACATGGAAGAAACAAAAGCAGTAGCAGCAAAGTAGTGGAGCAGATGGATAGCTCCAAAAGATAGTTTGGGATCTAGGTGGATTTCAACAGAGCTAGGAAGCTCATGAGCATGAGCTCATGAATTTTTCACAGCAGTGGAGTATGATGCAGGAGCATCGCTTCACGTTAGCAACGCACTAGCTAGCCAACACATTCAGTCCACATTCAATGGAGGAGAGAGGTGCTAGCCCTCTCAGTTTTCAAATTTGAAAATGTAATAACTGTTGTAAGGCCGAAGAGCCATGCAGATGCCTTTGTGCATGTAGTAGATGGAGTCGCCTTTAATGGTTGACACGATGAGGATATCTAGATCCGATTCGAACTAGAAAGCCATTGATTGTAAATCATGTAATTAATGATAGTAGGTATCTTGGAGGGAAAGGCTCGGGGAGCCCCTCTTGTAAAAGATATTTTGTTTTTTGTTTTTATTTTTGGTAGGGAGAAATAGATGAGATTAGGATAGAAATAAAAGAGAGAGCCGAGACTCTATAGTAGTCTGAGCTTTGTACACATTGTAATAAAATATTTATGTTAATGAGAAAAGAACATTTTTTCCTACATATGATTCTTTGTGTGTTTATTTATTTGATGAATGTCGTGTGTGTGTTCATTTATGTTGTAGATGTGTGTTAGGTTTATATCTGCAGGGACAGACAGAAATTTGTTGTCTGTGAGTTCTTTGATTTTAGTCTGGCTTCTTAGTGGCCGAATGCAAGGGGTTACATGATAGAGTGTTGAGGACTCTGTGAGCCAGTGCAAAGAGTGCAGATATGAATTCTGTGTTGAATTCAGGAGAGAACATGCTAGGAGGGTGCACCAGAGGAATCATTAACTCAAAGGATAAGCCTCAATGTTACTGAATGCATAGAGAGACATAATCACTGAGGATTATGTGAAGCTATGCCAGGTGGGCATCGAGCGAGTGCAAGGAGTGCACAAGAAGAACTCTACTTCGAGCTCAGAGAGAGGACATAACTACTGAAGGTTCTATAAAGATCTATCAGGAAGGCATTGAGTGAGTGCAAGGAGTGCACCAAGGAACTCTATTTCGAGTTCTGTGACAAGAAAAGTATCCAAGGAGAGACACTTATAGAGTTGTTGAACACTCTGTAGTCTCAGCAAGGTTTGCTTGGGCAAGAAGTTTCCAGGAGGGCACTTACATCCTGTCAAGGAGAGAAAAGGGACAGAGTTCCTGAATACTCTGGAGGAAGACCTGTGAAAGGATTTCACCAGGCCAACACTCAGACGAAGTGTTGAGAACCAACCATCGGAAGGCTAGTAGAAGCGCAAGGAGAACATGCAGAGAGAACTTGTTTCAAGTTCCAATCTCAGGAGGTCAAGCATAGGAGTGTGTCAAGAGGAGCACTAGAAATCTTATGAAGAAGGTGCAGAAGGGCTAAGTCCCTTAGAGACTGAGTCAAAAGCAAGCTCAGAAGAGATACAACAAGGAGCATGCGAGGGTTGACTTATTCCAAGTCCCAAAGCTCAAGAGGAGTAGTGTGGAGTTGTATGAAGAGAACAGGAGAAATTTGAAGGCCAAGACCTTCGAATGACTCGAAAATATTCTAATTCGGAAGATCAAATTTCAGGAGAGTTAGCGCCAAAGCATTTGGCTAGGACTTGTTAAGGAGTTGAATGGATGGTAGAGAGATTTCGAAGAGGAAGTGTTGATATATGATAGTCGTTAGATCAAGAGAAGCTGCGAGGAGGATAAAGATGAGAGGCATTTAACTCTCAAAGCTCAGGAGGAATAGGAGCCCTCGATCCAGGAGAGATCTTAACCGTTGGTTCATTTCACGAGATCGGATACCGGGAGTTGTGAGGACAGAAGTCCTTAGTTTCCAAAGTCGTGACATGCGAAACCACGATTCGATCAAAACCGTAGATCATGGGAGGATCTGGACCATCTGATCAATGCCCAGATAGGTGAGAATGTGCATGGGAGAGGAGATTAGATCGGGACCATTGGATCTAAGGAAGTGGACCAACAGTTGTTGGATCTGGAAAAAGGTGCATGAGAGAAGTTTTGAAACGACCAGAACCGTCCATCGTCAAGAGGACAGGTGGTAAGCAATCAACATTTTGCTGACTTGCAAACAAGAGAAGTCAAAAGGGATAGCCGTGAGAACTTGCGAAATGAAAACTCATGAAATCATCAGAACCGTTCATCAAAAGGGATGTGTGGAGAGCGATCAGTGTTTCGTTGACTCGTTGCTAAAGGAATTCAATGGGAAGAGTTTTAAGAACTCGTGAGTCGCAAAAGCGCGATGTGAACTGAGACGTTAGATCAGGAGGAGAGTGAGTCATTGATTTGGGAGCTCTGAAATTTTGGCATTTCAGCATTTCGACAGTCGGGGTGTGAAGAAGTTGTGACTTGGAGGTCGCAAGTCATGAAATCCCAACATGATAGTGATCATTGATTGAGGAAGGATCTGATCCGTCATATCTGCAGCATTGACATTTCAGGAGTTGGGTGTGCAGAGGTGCATGGCATCGGGAATCCCCAATACACGAAATCGCAATGCGCTCAGAAGAGGCGGACCTGGGTCATGGTGTCTGGTCACATGGACGAAGGCTAAGGGAGGATCTAGGGACCATTAAGCCCTTGTCAGCATTTCGGGACCTGGGAGTTTGAAGGAAGGAGAGTTGGGTGGCGTGAAGTCCTGACTCACTAAATCACAACATGCCTTTTGCGTAGGCATGCGGTCATAGCCCATGGTCTCGTAGACGAAGGGGCTAGTCAGAGAGGTTAGCATCTGTCATGTATTTTTCTGAGGAAGAGGAATGGCACCAAAGGATTGAGCGCGTGCAATATTTTCTCAAGGCCTATGCCACAGAATTAAAGGACCTGTGGATTTGTCGAGGGGTTCCAGTAGACACCCGAAGAGCTATTTCGACTTAAGAAAGAGAATATCCAGAGACCAGGAGGTCGCAGAACCCCTAAGGGGAGGGGGGTTTGCATCACATGTTGTCAATAGTTCCAGTATGTATTCATTTTCCTTTTCTTCCCATACACTTTTGGAATGAAAAAACCCTAAAACAAATTGGGAACATGCTGGGTAGATTCAATGATTGTGTCGAACCAAGAGAAGGTCTCCAAGAGTTTTCTCTCCTAAGTGTAGAAGTAGATCTGGAAAAGGGAATACCAAAGGACATTCAAATCACCTAGATAAATGGTCCTTTGTCCAGAAAATAGACTACGAACAACTCCCATTTAAGTGAAAATATTTTTACGAATATCGTCACTTTGCAAAAAAATTGTCCCAAGACAAATGTAGATCAACCATAAGAAAAAGATCATGAGAAATGGAAACAATCCAAAAGAAAGAAAATGCCAAATAAAATGACAACACAACAGCAAGAGCATAGAGAAATCCACATTCCTTCTTATCCTCTCAAAGGAAAGTCTCCGATGATGGGGAACCATGAAGTAGAAAGTAGTAAAAATAGGTACACAACACTAGAAAATATAGAGGAAGAAACAATAGACTCAAAGGAAAATGAAACAACATAAGAAAATCAGATCCAACATGAAAAATATTCATCTCCCCCACTAGATCATAATGAAATGGATGTAAATCATCTTGTGGATCCTTCCCCTAATATGAATCCCCCCCGAGCTTCTTCAGATATTCCGGTAATACTAGAGGAAGATAATAAGGAGGAGTTTGGGGAGGATCCGGATTTGGAGATCACTAAGAGAACCAAAGCATCGAGGGTGGGTCAGAAAACTAATTGAAACAGAAGGGAAAATTATGCAACTTGAGACAAAGAATTGGGAATCCAAACCACTCTTGAATAAGTATTCAAGAAAGATGGGAAACTAAGAAAGGAACCCTCTACTGAGGAGCATACTTATCACTCTAAAGGGGGGGGAATCCAAAACCACAAATAAGTAATGAAGCTAGTGTAATATCCCTAAGGCCGAACCCAATTGTAAATATAAATACAAATGTACTTAAGTTGGTGAGTTGTTTTGATATAATTTTGGGTGCACCTTTCATGGCATAATACGCACATGTATTTTTCAGTAAAATGAGGATGTGAGCACATTCTAGGAAACCACACCCAACATCTTAAGTGCGTGTGATGTTGAGGCCAGGGAGACTTTATGTATATGATATGTTTTATAGGCTGGTGAGCCAGTTATTATAAGCTAGGATGCTTATGTTTTGATTAGGCCGGAAAGCCTAGATGTTAAAGGCCAGTGCGCCTGTTTTTGTACATGTCTCATATTTAATATAAAATACATTGTTGCGCGCAGACCGACCATGATAAAAGATATGGGCGACTAAACTCCACTAGTTAGGGAAAGGGAGGGGCTAATTTAAGAAAGGGGCTAAGCCAGGGAGCTTGAGACAAAAAGGAATATTATATTAATATTTATTAAATCATAAAGTATGGATAATTATGTTATCCTAAGTTCTAAAGTTGGGGCCAAGTGGGCCAAAGTAGCTCCCAACATGACAAGTGTCAAGTTGGGGACATGCATACATATTGTTGGGACTTAGTTCATTTTGCGGGATGTTGGCCATTCTTAATGCATCCAGTCAATCATCCATGAGTATGAACACACCCATTGAGCTGATCTTTGTACCATCATCATTGTATCTAAACCCGTGTCCATAGCCATTTTTCTTTTGTTGGCGTAGCTGGTTAGCTTGGGATATGGACTAAAGAAGCGGGTTGTCAAGCCCGTGGGATATTGAAGAGGCGGGTTTTTCAGGCCTGTGAGAAATTATCTGGGTGAGAGAATTGTTGGGGATTGATTTCCTAAAGGTGTTGAACTATAGTTGCGGGGCTCTGAGACTTCCTGTCCAGTCTATTGCTGAAGCCCTGGAAGGGAAGTGGGGCAGCCAAGGGACTGTTCAGCATAGAAGGGGAACACTTCCTTGGGTGGGACGGGCATGTGGGGAATGAGGGATTGTAGGTTGTTAGTTGAGTGAGCACCTGAGACAGATTATTTCCTATTGTTCATGAGCCTATAGCATTGTTAGGAATCGATTTACCCGGGTGGATTTTAGTCCCAGCTCGGGGGTGACTCATTGTTGAGAGTGACGAACAATGTGGTCTAAGGCTGGGAGGTTCGTGGATGGTCTACACGCAGTTGGTGATATTCTTACAAAGATAAGTGTCAATTGTGTGATAAATTTACATGTTTCATTATTATTTACGTGTGTATTTTTGTGGCTTTCTCCTATGCATGTTTATAACTGTCTCTATGTTTATGGGTATTTCCCATATATGCTGCATGTCTGTGTTTACTATTATTTCAGTGTGAATTCATGCTTTTTCTTAACGTATTTGTTTGTTCACGTTTATATTTAATATTTCGCAAGAGTTATGTATGTGTATATATCTTAATTGCATGCAATTCAAAATATGTATGTAGCATAGCTCAGCATGACGTTGGGTTTGTTATAGTATGTTTTGCAAAAAGAGAACATAGGTGTTCTCTGGCGTATCGTGGCCCGACCATGGGTGGTCGAGGATGTTACAAATTGGTATCAGAGAATGAAAGAATGTTCTGGAGTGGCATTTCTCGGCCTGTGAGTGGCTAGGGATGTTACAAATTGGTATCAGCGCTTCAGTTTTCAACACTGAGCCTGAATGGGCCAAACGAGTTGAGTTGAGGCAAAATTATTCAAAGGAGTTATTTCGAAATGGCCAAATTTCAAGCTGTAGAGCGTCTAGCTACAATATGGTACTGAAATTGGGAAAAAGCCCCAATTTTAGTTGGTAAATTCATGGGGAAATGGAGAAATTCAGTCAAGTGGTGAGATATTATTTTTTAATATCTGTTCTAGCAAATTCAAACCTGGAATTAGTTGAATTTGAAGTTACAGTGAAGTCGTGACAGTTGGAGAGAGATTAGTAAATAAAATTCTCAATTCGAGAATTGTTTTTCGAGGAAATTCGTTCCATAAATGTCAACCCACAACGATCTGTTGTTACATAGGTTGAGTTGATGTTATCAGGGTGAAATTGAATGAATTCCATAGTTGCATAATGTTTATGGTGAGTTAGGAAAAATCCCCAATTTCTGCAGTGGAATTCAAGAGGAATCTATGCACATAAAGGTGAATGTGCACAGTTGGGCGCAACAAAAATTCATGTGGTGTAGTGAAAAGCTCGGGATAGGTAAAATGTGGCACTGTGCAGCAAGGTATTGGCGTGCTGATGAACATGGAAAATTTTTACGCCACTGTAATGTCCCCCACCTCTTAGAGAGGTGATGAGGAGACTCAGTGGCCTGGGAACCCCCACTAGGTCATAGTCTCACACCGAGGGGGAAGGTCAACTAGACTAAAGTTATATTTTTAAGTTGACTTGAGAAAGAAAAAGGATAAAGGGAGTAAAAGATAACTCAACAGAAGAATAGAAATTAACCATGGGAGTAACCTAACTCAACAGAGAATCAGAAGGAAAAAGTATAAGTAAGAGGTTGGGGCGCACCTATCAATCATCTTGATTTTTGGTATATTTCTTGTTAGTGCTCTTGAGCATTCAGTTTGGGGGTTTGTTTTACAAACCCTTGTGAGCAACTCAGTGGTGAAATATCCACTCACCTTGTTCCACAACTTGGTCTCGGGGATGAAATATTCCTCCACATCATTCTATTCTCAACATATCTCATTCTAGAGCCCTAGCAGACAGTAGGACCGTATTATTGGGGAATTTCCAGCAAGGGCGCACCATACCATTGAGGAAGGTTCGATTTAGATATTCAGAAGGGCGCAACTCTCTTAGAAGATTTCTCACTTGGAGAGGTTTTCCTTGTACGTTGGGCTTGAAACTTCAGGAGGAGGATCCCACTGCCCCGATCTATTACTTGACCAAGTTTGGGCTCGTTTGGAGCATTCTTCCATCAGGGCTGAATTATTGAGGGCTTCTGTCTCCACTTGGAGCGTGGCACTCTCTGGTTGAAGGGTTCGACATTCAGATCTGCTTGATACTAGTATTCATTACTTATTCATCCTTTAGAGGCTTCTTTGTATTGAAGAGAGCATTTTGTAGTATCTCATATCTATTGTTTGTACGACCGTCTGAGGTTTATGCCAGATCGGCCATCTATTGTATTGATCCTACATTGCTTATAATAAAAGGGTCAGATCTTTGCTTGTGCTTCTATATCTTGAATGTATGGTGATATTTATGTATTGAATTAATATTGTATGCACTTAATAGCTCAATAAACACCGACACGTTCACAAACCAGTGGTAGTTAGTGATTCCACACCAGAATTTGGCTTGGGATCATTATAGCCGCGCGGAAAAATATTGGTGTGTGGGTGTGCACACTAAATTTAGCATTGCGCGGAGTGCACACAAATAAGAAGGTGCACGTGGTGTATACACACATAATAATGACATGCAGGGTGTATGCAGTATTGACAAAGTGCAGAGGAGTTTGGTTGGCACACGCGCAATGTGGGTAAATGTTGACGTGTGACAGCTTAGTTAGTGGTGCACATAGAGTTTAATGCATGGAGGAGACGTACTAAACTATGGCATGGTGCAACACATCGATTCAGATGCACGTGGGATATCTACGTGCGGTGGGTAATGGTGCGCGACATAAAAGTACTGCGCGCAAGTTATTTGTGTGCAACACAAAAGTGCACGCAAGTTATTGGCGCGACAAAGAAGTGATACACAATGGTTTTAAAGTGCACGAAGCATGATTTACCTTGAGATAATTGTACCACATGGAAAATATGGGTGCACAGATTGAAATTTGTGCACGCGAAGTTGTTTGAAGGGTGAAGAACAATAGAAACAGTGAAGGGTAAATTATAAGACCCAACTAGTTCCATGGAGCCATAACTTTTTGCTCAAGACTCAGAATTGACCATGTGAGCAGGCGTTGGAAAGGTCTTGGACAGTGGAATATAATTATCCAACTAGAAAATTAATCAAGGAATTAAAATTTCTAGGAAATCAGAAGAAAGAATTCTGATATATATTATTGAACCAGAATGGTTCATATTTTCATGAAATTGATGAAACAGTTAGCCTGACAAAGTTTTGTTGGTTGCACATTTTGCAGAGTTAACAACAACTAGATCAAGATTATCTTAGAGTCCGGAGTAATGGAAGGGGCACAAGGGAATTATAGTCAGGAATATGAATTCAGAGGGATGGATGTCCATTTAAGCATTGAAGGAACAAACTCCAATGGACATGGAGAAGAAAGGGATGAAAACATGAATATGGCAGAGACCATTAAAATTTTACATAAGGGTGTTCAAAGTCATACAGATGATAATGAAAGGCTTATGAGAGCCAAGGAGTAGCAGGATGACTTCAACATGAATTTGTTGGAGAGATTGAACATAATAGAAAAGAAATTGGATAAGGAGAGTGGCTCGAGCAAGTCAAGAAATCACAGGTCTCATGATGGGAAAAGAAAAACAAGAAGTGTTACCAGGCATCACCACCACTCCTCGAGGAATTCCAATAAGAGATCAGATAGAAAATCAAGTCCATCCCCTGTCAAAAAGAACAATAGGTTTGGGGTGGATGAGCTACGAGGAGAAATGAACAAAATCAAACCTCCTACATTTGATGATGAGCACAAGAAGGATGAAGATGCAGAAACATGGTTGATGGGCATGAGAAAGTATTTTCAATTGCATAATTATTCTTCTCATGCAGAGGGTAGAATTTCCATCTATCAACTCAAGGGAAAGGCATCCATGTGGTGGGATCAGCTTGTGCAGGTGCAACACATTAAAGAGAAAAGTGTTACTTGGAGGGAGTTCAAGAGGTATTTTGAGAAGAAATACTTGACTAAGAGATACTATGGCAAGAAAATGAAAGAGTTCTTTGAACTCAAGATTGAGAGTATGACCATTGATGAATATGAGAGAAGGTTTTTAGAACTATTGAAGTATGTCTCTTTCATGAAGGACGAGATAGTGAATATTCAAAGGTATTTGAGTGGATTGCCATCAATTATCAGTGACAAAATATAGTATGATGATCCCAAGACATTGGAGGAGACAATAAGACGAGATAAATGCCTATATGATCAACAAAAATCAAGACCAACATTCCAAAAATCTTGGGAAGACAAAAAAAAATTCAAGATGGATCAAAGGAAGAAGGGATATACATCACCATTCTTTAGAAACAATCCTCAGGGACAAAAAAATCCTAAAGAACCCAGAACAATTGACATATGGATTCAAAGGCCAAGGAAACCACTTATTCAATGTTGGGGTTGTAAAGGGGATCATATGTTCAAAGATTGTCCTCACAGAGGTGAAAAAGAGGGGACTGTTCACAATGTACAACAAGATGAAATAGTGGAGGACATGGGAAGAAAGGTACCTAGGATCTATGTAACCCTAGACAACAAGCAATCAGAGTATCAGTCACATATGATTGAAGTGGAAGGTATGATCAACAACCAAACCATTGCTATTTTAATTGATTCATGAGCTAGTCATAGTTATATAGATCATAAGATGGTGGAATGTTTGCATTTTCCAAGAAGCAAGCATGGGAAATCTTGGTTGGTGCAGCTGGCTATAGGAGCCAGAAGAAAAGTTAATGAGATGGTTAATTCATGTCTTATGGACATGAATGGACTGAACACCAAGGCATATTTGAACATATTTCCTTTAGGGTCCTAAGACTGTCTAATTGGGATGGATTAGTTGGACCAACATCATTCTCTCCTAGACTGTCATAAAAAAGAATTTACTTGCTTAGATGAGGATGGGAACCAAAGGAAAGTGCAGGGAATTCCCAGGGTAGTAAACATCAGAGAGATTTCAGCATTGCAGTTGAAGAAATGTTACAGAAAAGGGTGTCAAATACTTGCAACTCATATGGAGGAGACACCTAAAGATAAGGTGCCAAATTTGGAAGATTATGCATCCCTAGAAGATTTTGAAGATATGTTCAATGAGGTACCAAGACTACCCCCCAGGAGGGACATTGATTTCTCTATAAATCTAACGCCGAGAGCAGCTCCAGTGTCAAAGACTCCTTATAGGATGAGTACACCAGAGTTGAAGGAGTTGCAAATGCAACTTGAAGAGCTTCTGAAGAAGGGGTATATATGCCCAAGTGTGTCAC
>JZKD02S1665930.1:56587-66738 GCA_000966675.3 Picea glauca | reverse complement strand
AGTAGGCTATCAAGAAGATAAGAGAGAAACTGGGAGAGATGTCCACAGAAGCTACTGAGATCATCAAATTTCTAAATTCCAAAACCAGAGAGGAGCTAGAGGAGTTGAAGATTGAATATAGGACATAGAACATCCTCGAGGTCAAGAGGGTCCTGACCAAGAGAGGACTGATGTTCCAGCTGGAGGAAAAGGTCCAGACCATGGTCACAGGAGTACAAAGATTTTTCAGCAAGATTGAAGCTCTGCATAAGAAAGGCCTTCCTAGTTTGAGAGCTATAAATGACAAATTGATGACACTCCCCGATTATAAAAAGAGACTAGCCACTGTGGCTAAGGATAGCTCAAGATTCTCAGGAATACAAGGAAGTATCACTGGTAAGGCATTCTTGGATGCTTTACAGTTGGACATCAACATACAACATGAGATCCGGTACATCTTCATCACCAAGCCAACTTTTTCCAAGTACACGGAGATGGATGAAGTATATCGTAGATTGCTCAACGTCAACATTTCCAGTCACCTTTGATGGGAAGAGCTTTACAATCTGATCGAGTAGTCGATGAGTTGTCCAATCCCAATCAGTTATCCATTCAGACGAGGTCATGTAGAGGCCTCACCAACGGTTCACCTAGAAAACAACATGAAGTTTCGACACATCATCAAACAGTTTCCAACATTTTTGTATCTTGTTAAGTTAGTTAGCTAAATTTAGGTTTTCCACGTCCTGATCTTTAATGACAGGATCATTTGTAATTTCAATTATAAATACTTCAAACTTTGAAGTATTGAGGGTTGATCTTTATGCCCTACAAGCTACAAGACTGTAATATTTTTCAAGATATCTTCCATTAATACAAAGAGACGTTTTTCACAGGATTCTCACGTGTTATTCATTGGTGATGTTTTATTTTCTATGTTGAATGTTTTCTTGCTCAGTTGTCATATTGTTTTCTAATCTAAATCTTTTAAAAGTAACGCATGTTGCAGGATTTATCTTTGTATACCCTGTTTCAGAATTTGAAATATCTTAATGTTTATCTTCTTATATTACAGTGAAAAAAGTCTTAATTTCTTCTTTACTTTAATTGATATTCTCATCTTTTTTGTTGTTCATCATTTTACTGATAAAAGAATCCAATGAATGCATTATCCTTCCCCATGAAAAGAATCTTTTGTTTCTGTTTTAGATTTTTATCTCTATAACACAGACCCCATAGCCCAATGGATGCGTAAATCCCTTTCATCCAACTCAACAAAAACAACAAACCTTTTCAATCTTATTTATTTAACTAGCCTAATATCTTAAGTTCAAAACATTTCTAAATCATACAGAGAGATCCCTCTCTGAAGTTGGTAGGGCTAGATTCCAGTTTCAAAGGGGTTGGATAAAGTTACCTCGCGTAGATTTCTTCTTTCCTAACAACCTCTGGGAATTTACAGAGCATTAACATAGTGGAGACCATACTAAGGAAGAACTTTTCAACCCCATGTTTTCTTTCCCTTAGAAGAAATATTTGTTTCTAAACAAATCATAAATCTAAAAAAACAATAATGTTTAGAGGTTGTTAAAGCTTGTAAATATTAATTTTCAGACTCATAAAACTAAAAATATACACATCGAAATCAAAAAAGAAATCTGGCTCGTAAAAGAACTTATACTCGATCCCATCCATACCCAGAACCTGCAATAGCAACTGATAATCTAGAACAGTTACTCAGAAAGAAGACCGTCTTAGAAGTTTCAGGAAGTCATAGTCCCCTTCATAGGTCCCCTTCCCTTCCATAGGAACTTGTTACCCTTCAAGATCTTAACTTTGACACCCTTTTTGAACAAAGCCTGTTTAGAACAAAATCTAATAGCTTTGTGACTGAAATCCTTTTAGATCCAAAAACCTTGCAACCCCGAACCCATGAAATACTATCTCCCACTGCGAACCCTCAAACTGCTCACTTTGTGCCAGCAAGCCCCTCCTCCTCCTCATCTGCTGTCACTACCACACCTATTATCCAGGGTGTTGTCCCGCCCCCTCCACCTATCATGGTAGCCAGATATGCTCCCTTGGTGTTGGCTGCACCTCTACATGCTATGCCCTAGGATTATCAAACGAGACTTCCACAGTTCGATGGAATAGGTCCCTCGAGCACACAACAACACGTTGATAAAATGAATGATTATTTTGATCTGCAGGAAGTAGATGAGGCTGACATTCAAATGATATTGTTTGTGCAGAGTTTGACTGGTGACGTTAAGAAATGGTACAAGGGTTTACATACTGCCTCAGTGCTCGACCTTACAACGTTTCAAAGAATTTTTCTAGACATATGGGAGGTAAAAAAAAATCCTCTCCAAATCTTGTTAGAATACAAAAACATCAGAAGGAATCAAGGTGAGACCGTTCAATATTACTGCACCCGCTTCAATAATCTGTACAACGCAATTCTAGTTGATATTAAACCCCCACAAGGTTTAGCACTGATAAAATTCCCTGACAGTTTCGACGCTGATATGTCATATCAGTTAAGGGAAAGAAACTCCACCACCTTGGAAGATATGCAGAAAAGCGCAATAAGTGTGGAGGCCAACCTGTTGGCTAAAAGGGCACGACAAAGGACTGGAAGGAGAGTCACGATTAAATAAGAACCTTCCACATCTTCTTATGATACCAAATTGGATTCCTTAGCTAGAGCAATGAAAAGGACGATGGAGAGACTCACTGTATCTAAAATAAATCCTCCTAGAGAAAATCAACCTGCTCCACAAATTTGGAATCCTAACTTCAGAAGGAATCCTCCTCAAATCAGGAAGAGAGATCCCAGGGATCAAAGAGAACAGAGGGGTCCTGATCAATAGATCAGACCGACCCTACAGGAAAATTACGTTGATGAAGGAGAAGAAGTAATTGAAGAAATGGAGGATACACACATAAACCTCATGGGCATTCATGATAACGAAGCTATTTTTCTCACTCAACAAGAGCAATAACTTTTCCTCCTTTCTCAAATGCAGGTGAGCGAAGAAGCTGAAGATACTGAACAGAAAGCAATCGAAAATTCTATTATGGAGGTACATAGGAAGTACAATTTGCGGAGTAAGAAGTAAGATGAAAATTCCCCAAAAAAGGTAACCAAAACGAAGAAAGTGGTCAAAACCAAGAAATCCCCTGAGCCTTCTGCCAAGAAGACCCCTGAGAAAGGTAATGTTGAAGCTCCAGCAAAAAGAAACCTTACCATTTTACAAAGATCAACATAGACTGAGGTTTCATCAACCAACCCACCAAATACTTCTGGTCAGAAGACTGTGGTGGACAAATCAGAATTGTTGAGCCAAAGTAGAACACCTACACCTTTCATCCTCGAAGGGGAATTAGCCAAAGTGAAAATTCCCATTCCCCTTTCTGAGTTGATGAGTAAAGACGCTTACCGATCACAGGTGATCAAAGTGTTGAGCATTGAACCTGATATAGGCACGAAGGCCTTAACCATTGGATTGGTGAATCATTCAGACACTGTAAATCTTATCGATGATCAACCTGAACTCCTATTTGGCCCTGAAGTTGATGGTCAAACTGACAATGGTGTTGTTTCTCCTTTTTACATCAGCCTTAATATACATGACCTGATTGTGCATAATGCTATGTTAGATTCAGGTGCTTCCCACAACCTAATGCCTAAAGCAGTGATGGAAAAAATGGGACTTGAGGTCACCAGACCTTATAAGGACTTACACTCTTTTGAATCTAGAAAAGTTAGATGTATCGGATTGATAAAGGACTTATGTATCACTCTAGTTCAGAGTCCAACAAAAATCATGGTGTTACACGTCAAAATTACTCAGCTGGATAAGTGTCACATGTTCCTCCCAATTGTCGTATGTGTCGCATCTTCCTTACAACTTTCGCAAGTGTCGCAAGTTGGTCGCAAGTGTCGCAAATGATGTTTGAGCATACTGCCATGCCGATGACACTAAGGAGACACTTAAAACATCTCATGTGCTTGGTTTGAAGGAGAAGGATTGGTTTACTGAAGTCAAATAACTCTTGACACCTGAAGAGAGCTCTGAAACAAAGGTTCTGAGGGGGAGTGCTCCTCTATATCAGCTCTAGGAGTGTTGTGCTACCCTACAATGCTTCAGGGAGCGTTATAACACTCCCCTTCCCCCTCTAAAGGAGCGCTTCTCATCTTGAGAGCACTGGTACCCCTCCATAGCTTACCAGGGAGCGCTACAATGGTCTGATGCCCCTTCTAAGAGAGTGCTGCCTAATTTGGGGCAGTAGATGGCCCATTGAGGAGAACAAGGGGAGGATATTTCGATATTAGGAGGTAGCTGTGTTCGAATTCTTGATTTCATCAAGAGATCCCTGATCTGAGGAGGGAGTTCCCAACTTGTTCTAAAGATAATTCAAGAGGTTAAGCTCCTCTTAACCTATATAAGTAGACTCTATGATGGTGGAAAGGGGGAAGAACTGCTAGTATGAAACTTATGATCTTGGAGAAAATACATAGCCAACCAAAAGAGAGTGATCAGTGAAGTTGTTGTTGTCCAGGTTGTGGATCTTTCAGGCAAGGGTTAGACGAAGAGGACTCGACGAAGTTGTCGCATTCACATCTACGATTGTAAGTATTGTTGTCGTTATTCTCATCAATATGACACACTTGGCCTGTTTCTTTCTAGTTTGTGTCTAATGTTACATGAAATTATCATTAAATGATAGATCTATTTTCAAGCTAATATCAATAGAGTAGGAAGTGGTTGCATCTTATTCTGTCCACAGGATCCAACGAGAAGCAAAGGATCGAAGCACAACTAGGAGCGTGCAGGGACAAATGTCGATAAAGAGGTACTTCTGTCATCCTTCCTTCCCATGTGTTAGCTTATATAGATTTGAAAGGAAGTCAGTGTCCACGTTAAGAATTTTCTTTCTAGAGTTAGGGTCAAGCTCTTAGAGGCGATCTACCTGTCCGCAGGGAGATTTTCCTACAACAGAAACTGGCGACTCCACTGGGGAGATAGCCTCAAATCAAAACTTCTTGTTTTGATTTTCTTGTCATTGAACTTGTTCTATCCCTTGATTGTTTCAGACCTGGTTCACTCCTCTTTTGATTTGTTTCATGAGCTGATTGGCTCCTTACCCCATCACACTCAGCATAATTGTCGAAATTGAATTGCAATTTTTTGATTTTCTTGACATTTTTGGGAGTTTTAGACCCTGACACCCCTGTCCTAGTGTTAACAGAGCACCAACACTTCCCCATAACCTTTCACAGAGCGCTATAATGCTCCTTTCCTTTGGCAACAGAGCGCCAACCTCTTTTAGGCCAAAAAACCCTCCAGAATTGCTTTTTCTAGGTTTTGCCTCTGTGTCTCTTCTGCTGAGTGGCCTTGTGAGACAATGTTTCTTCCCTTTCAGCCTTGACATCTGTCTTTTACTTGAAGAATAGACATCTTACTACTTGGATCTTGTAGCCTTCTTCACTATTGTTATTTTTTTTCTTTGTTGAATGGAGTTTGAGACTCATGCATTGTCTTTCTCTCTGTTTAACTGAGCAAAAACCCTGGTGAAGGTCATCAAAGGCCTACAGACCTCTTCATATCGATTTTAGTCAAGATCAGTGTTCTTCAACCTTTTCTTTTTGGGTTTGAAGTTTGTTTTTCTCTTCGATTGTTTCTTTCCTTTCTCTTTTCGTTTTGATTGCAACGAAAGGGTGTATTCTTTGTATGACTTTTGCTTGTGCTAGTTTGATTTTCATTCATACAAAAAAGATAATTAGCAAGACGAGCATCATGTTGAATTAATCATTATTCATATACAAACAACAAAAATCATCTGCATGATTGATCGTACATATTAGAAGGCATTTAAAAGCTTTAGCATTAAATCAGGATTTGATCAAGAAAAAGAATTGTTTGAGGACATTCCTTAATAGTGTTTGTTAGTGAAAAGAACTTTCTCTCTCTCCCTTAGATAGATGTTCATATAAAGGAAATGATTTCTTATCATATTTGATGCACTCTTTGGGTCTGAGTCATAATTCCATTCGTTTCACTTCCATGCACCCCTTTGGGTAAAGAACAACCATAAAAATCAACGCTAATTAAAAGTTATCTAGAACTTTTTCTTTTCTAGGATCCTCCACCAACAATAGACTAGGCTTAGTACTTTGGATTAGGGCTGTGAGCATAACTCTCCAAAGTTTCCAAAACAAACACTAGCATCCTGAGTTAGGGAGAGTCAAATCCATTCATCGTATAAGTCTGCCTGGGATCCCCCTCTCACACAGGGGTTACGCACGAGGTCGCATTCGGGTAATATACGGGGACTAACCCTTCGTGGTTTAACTGATTGTGGTGGTCAGTTCGTATTATGGGGATCACTTTGAGGTAAATACACAATTACTGCGTGGAAGCCTTTTAGTTGATTTCAGGCTTGATACCCTGCCCGTACGTTCGGATCGGACTGTCAACTGTTCCCGCCCAGGGGCTGACTGCGAATTGGTAACCTTAGTGGCTATAATCTTTGGGGTCTTACACAAGGTGACAGTGACAGGAAGTCTCACTGTACTTGGAGAAGACATTGGTCAAACTCACTCGGGCTCCTTGGAGGGTAAATCCATAATTACTGCGTGGAAGCTTGCACCAAGGCATAAGTCCGTTAAGTAGGTTGCCATTGTAACTGTTCCACCCTATCCCCACCCCTTCTGGACTTGACCACGTGATGTTGGATTTCATCACCAACTAGTACGATCATCAAAAGAAGGTCCTGTTTGCTTGGTTGTGATTCTTAGATTTTTAGCGTGTGCTGTCTCTTTTCGCTAGTTGGCCATAGATTTCTTTCGCCAACTCTTTTCTGCCAACATCGACCCTCCACGCCGCTCACTGAGGCTACAGGGAATTCCTCCAGAAAATAAGGAAGGAAACACCCCTTTACCCCCTCATTCTACAGAGGAATCTCCTCAACAGAGTGAGGTTCAAAACACTACAACTTCCCTAGAAGAAGTTCCCATTCCTTTGAAGAATTTTTGAATTGTTTCAGAATCTCCGGAAGCTTACTGCATTCCGGAGGGATACGAACGACAGATCCTCCACCTGAATTTCGCTGGAGAGTTTCTTGTCGTTAATCCTTCTGACATTCCAACTGAGTCTTCTCAAAACCCCTTAGCCAATGACCCTTTTTGGACCACAGATGTGGTTCGAAGTCCACCACGCTTGGTGCGAGATCTTTATGGAATAGGGGAAGGTGTCGATGCATATTTTTCCTACACAGTACCCCAAAATCATTTCACCAGTACCACCGCTTTTACAGCCACACCAATCGTTGGTCCGAACACACCATCCATTGGTCGAAGGTCTACAATTCCCCTCCAGACGACCCATTCGACAATGGTCCCACACATCACGACTATCCCCGCTGGTAACGCGATAGTCAATCAAGCTCTGATTGACACACCTATAACACCAAGACCTACACTCCCTTTTGGATTCAGGTCACTGAATGCTTCTTCTTCCACCACTGCCCAAACCACTACCCAAGTTATACCGGGAAGTTCCATACCCATCCCACAACCCGGAGGGACCGGTCTTGGTGGTCCGAATCTGCTCAGCGGTACCAATCAGTCATTTACGTCTGGCTCTCAAATACCATGAACTTTACCTCAAACTGGGGGGCATCCTCCCACCGGTGGACAAATTCCATTCAGAGGGAACCCTAATGCTTGGGGGCATCCTCCCATCGGAGGACAAATTCCATTCGGGGGGTACCCCCATCCTTGGGGGCAGCCTCAATTCGGAGTCTATCATAAACCACAATTACCAAATGTGTTTGCCATACCAAATCCGTGGAGTGTTCATTTTCAATGAAACCCACATGCCTCCACGGGACAAAATTTTCAGACTCCACAACAACCCCCTTATGGACAAATGCCAAACCCACCCTATAACCCGCAAAACCCATCCGGTCATCCTCCACTCACACATACTTCTCAAAACATCTCAAATTCTATGTACCTTGGTCAAAACCAACCTCACATGAAAGGTCCTATGTTATAGGATAAGTCCGTGAGTGCGGACACAAACCGACCTCCCTAGATCCACCTGGTATCTAGAACAAAACAGGACAGAATAATACACTTCCCCTAGATCTAGCCTATTGAATGAACTAAGAGATAAGGGCTATGGACATACCTTATGAACGCTTTCCTTATGTATCTGTTGTTCCAAGCTCTGCTTCAATGCTCTCATCTCGTCCAGATCACACCAAAACGAACCAATCTAAGTAAAGACAAGTTAAAATATTCAATGACTAGTCTATACATATGATCAAGGAATTATGTAATAAAGTGACATCATCTTTATGGGAAAGGGACATATTACTGTATTGCATCAATTGAAAGAGAAAATTACAACCTAAGCCTTGATGTCATAGGTCTCCTTTCGATGGCTTCTAGCTCTGACACACACACTTGCTCATGTATGAAGAAAATCTACCACATGTGATGACCTTGCTGTTGTCTCTTGCTGCTGTAGCATCAGTCCTCCACACAGTCTTGCACTAATTCTCTAATCAATCTCTTGCTAACTTTCTAAAATTCTTCTTGCTTAACCCTTTCCATGAGAAATCTCCTCAATATATAGGAAGAGATAGATTAGTTACTTGGATAGGGAATGATCCCAAGATATCTGGAATGACATTACTTGAGTAACCACTCGAAAGCCAAGTCATCCTTCTAGAAGATTCCCTTCTAGAAGATTCAAGATATTTATCTTTTTCCCTTTTAAAATCATGTCCACACCCTAACCATGAGTACAGTGTGGGAAGTTTGCACCCGAGCTTAAGGTAGCCTGCGGGAAACAGGCATTCCCGCAGGTGAATGTATAAGCAGCCTACGAACATGTTTCAAAGTATGAATTCTAGAAGAAGATAACTGTAACCTTCCTCAGGAAAGTATTCTTGGTAAAGAGATTGATTTTCCATCATCATGACATCATCAAGACATCATCACAATGACCAAATTTGTGGATAACAAAATTCCCCCCAAATTCTGAGAGCAGAACTAGTGACAGTCGATAGACTTTGTAAGCTGCATGTGTGTGTCAAGAACCAAAAGCACATCTAATTAGAGACCTGCAAACATCCAAGCATCAGCAAAATATCATATGTATCAATTCTGAGGTAGGCATTCCCATACTCATATCACAAACTGATGACATCATAAACCAAGGTCATGGCCACCAATCATACACTATGGATCCATGCCGTCATTATATAACACAACCACCTGAATACACTGGGATCTGTGTGACAGAAATTTCAGTCAAGACGACATAGCCACGAATCATACACAGTGGATCTATGTGTCGCAAATCATGTATACCCCATTGAAACCTGGATCACAAAGATAATATCCAGGGTCTTCAATATCATCGCCCAAAGTACGAATCTAACAATGTGATTACATGAGTTGAAGTCGAACATGGTATAAACCACTTGATTATCGGTTGTTGATGTATACCGTTAACAAGTGCGAGGGAAATCACCATTAATGTCAATGACTCCCAAGGTATGATAGTACAATCCATCGACTGTGAATAAATGAGTTGATGTCGAACACTCGATGGAATCTCTCGATTAGGGGTCAATGATGAAAACCCACTGTCGAAAGAGAGAAACTTTCCATTGAGGCATGCAAGCTTCAAGGTACTGAATAATTTCTAAGTCTTAATTCCGGATAATGTGCTGAAGTCTACAGAATAAGACTCGTCATAGGAGGGCCTTGATGTATCCCACATCAGTGACACGAAATGAGTAACAGAGTTTGTAAGTGAAATAGAGCATGTGACAATTGAACTTTGGACACAGGGAAGGCCGACACGGAATGAAAGTATAACTACAGATGGCCGACTCAAAAGAGGTTTGGACTGCTCTTGAACATATGGATGACACGACCAATGATTTGGCAACATTGACTCAACGAAGACACATAGAAAGACCTTGTTATTGAATCGTATGAGAGACAAATGGATTTCCCAAATCGACTTCAAATGATGAATAGGGGGTGTCATGTTCAAGAGAGACACTTACTGCCAATTAACACAAAAACGAAACATATCCCTTTCCCAAATTTTCCCCCACCATTTCTGGCAAGTACCTCTTTA
>JZKD02S1665930.1:15852-26410 GCA_000966675.3 Picea glauca | reverse complement strand
GGTGTTTTTCATACCCCCCCGACCGATATATCTTTAATGGAGGGGGGGGTCTAGAATGGAATATTCCCTGGTGGGCCCTTTTCCTCTACGTGGCATAATTTCATTGGTTCAGACTTCCACCGCCTATCATTTCTGACATGCCCTGTCACCCCATGATGTCATCATCCATGTTTTTCCTAGAGTTCACGTCTCATTACTCAGTCACTCCCTTTCCCCTTGTCTACCCTTTACAAGTCCTCTCACCAAGGTCACTCCTCAATCAACTCCCGCCACGTTGCCTGGTCATATTCGTCATTCATTATTACCTGCCATCTTACGCTCCAAATGATCTGTTGGAAATTTATTACTGGATAACTTATCTGTTAGCCTATTGACCTGTCCCCTACACCAAAAGATATATGTTCACTCAAAACCACCATCTCCCTTCTTTCTCCCACTGCTTACTGTGTCGTCTCACCAGAAAATACCTTTCCCATCACACCAGAGAATTTTTCTTCATTTTCTCTCTGTTTGAGTCAAACATCCCAAGCCACCATCATCCCCACTAATGACTATTTGATTTGTAGGTATTTTTATAGTGATGGCACCAAAATCAAAGAGGACAGAAGCTGAGGAAAATCCTTTCCTCCCGTCACCTATCGACCTCGACAGGATCCCCCTGGTGGACAAAGACCATATAATCATAGAAACCAAATGCGAATTCGACTTCACGGACTTTCAGTCATGGCTCAAAGAGGTTTTCCTTGACCAAAGCGATGAAATTGGCCTCTAGGAGTCAAATATTCCCTTGTATCTTTTCCCCCAGATTCACCACTTTCCAGAATTCACCCTCAAATGCCAGGCCCATTATATCCCTGAACAAAGAGCCATTATGTCTTTGTCTAGAGAAATAATTTTCCTCATCACACCAGAAACCATTGACCAAATGATGCAGATACCCAGAGCTGAATCCTCCTCACCTTTCAACCTCGAAATCATCGCGGATCTCTACCAGAAGTTGTCTTTTCCCCAAAGAGCTCGATTTTTTTATATTTTCCTCCCACAATCCGCTCAGCTCCCCACTAAACCCCCCCCTTATCCTTCCTCCCTATTCTTAGTAAAGGGAAATCAAGTCATCACGTCACTATGTGCCTTGCTTGGATATTTTTCGGATCAATGGGTGGATGAACCCATCTTGGGGTTTCTGTCCATTTTTTCCACCGATGAGAGACCCACTACTCATTTTGACTACAGTATGTTCCTAGTGGACAACATTCATTAACAATTCATTAACTTTGCCACAGAAGGCATGTTCCAATATTCTTCAATATTGGCTTACCTGTTCATTTTCTTTCAAGCAGAGAAATTTTCCTTTTAAATGAAAAAGATGGATAAATATGGGAGACCACAGGCAGTGACATCATGGACTTTGTTTCTCAGACATAACTCTACAGAATTCAGTTTCAGGCAGTTCATCGAGAAATTCTACCACCCAGTTGTGAGTATGCTCAGCGGCAGACCCGAACCTAGAATAAACGAGGAAATTTATAGGATCCTACACCTCTCGTATCTTGCAAAAATGGGATACTGGTACCTGTACTAGGACCACACAAAGATCAGAGTGTATGGGTGAGAATTGGCCCCAGACAAGTTACCCAAATATCTATCCGTGAGGATTTTTGCCCTAGAGTACATAAGGTAGATGATCAATTCAGACGACATTCATTTTTTGTCTATGAAATAGAAGCAACAACTTAGGATCAAAGGGAAAATAGGATCATTCATTTGAAATAGCCGAGGCACTGGGGAGGAAGCAAACATACTGCTAAAAGAAATGAAATTTTTTGTTGGTTTCACATGCCACTATGATTCATGCAGGATAATTTCCGAGATGAGGGTCAAAAATAAGAATATCCCGTATGTTCACACATCCAGGCCTGAGGTAGAGAAGTTCACCAACCAGACAGAATGGGAGCCAAACACTCTGGTTGAGATAGAACAATAGGATCTTTCAGTCACTGTCTCACAGATGACTACACCATAGGCTCCCAAGGAGAAAAGGCCTAGGCAAGATGTTTCACCTTCTGTCACTGAAGTATCATCCGAAGAATGTCAACTACATACCAAGAGGCCAAAAACTAGTCAGGCACCCGACATGGCTGGTGAAAAGGGAATCCAATCCACTACTAGTTTGGAGGTTGATCAGTCACTCCTTAGTACAAGCAGCAAACAAATCACGACTACAGTGTTGCCCAAAAATCCTACAGATACTCCACCAGCCAGCCAGCCGAGAAAAATAGGACCGAAATTGAGTATTTTTGAGAAGTATGATATGATAAAAAAGAAAAATCAGATGATGACCAGTAACACGTATGCTCAGTTCTGGAAGAAAACATCCAATGCACAACACCGACTGTTGTTTTCATTCGACACTGAAAAGGTTAGAATGCACATGGCATTTTTGCAAGCACAGGTGCCATACCCGAAGGTAATCACTGATTACAAAAGGACAACGTTTGAATTTTAGACTAAAGATGTGCATCCAGCTGATCAGATGGATCTGCATAGGCTAACTGGAGAAATGGTTTTCTCCACATTGGCACATGCTTCCATTGCTGCCTCCAAGTTACAAGTATCTCTGAATAATGTCCAGACGCAGCTGAAGTTAGAAAAAATATCATCCGTTGCCAAGAATAAAAGATTAAGACATTGGAGGAACTGGTCCTCAAGATCGTATATGATCCCTCGAATGTGAAAGAAGTTGAGGAGATGCTCAAAAAGTAAAATGATGATATAGAATCTCTGAGAAAACAGTTAAAACTGCCACCAACAGAAGACTCACGGATGAAGGAAATAGCGGAGACTGAAGGAGAAAAGGATGAGATGCTCAAACTGATCATGGAGCAGAATGCACAGTTGAACGAAATGAAAGCGGAATTGGAAAAACTAGTGAAATAAAAGGAGCAGTCAAAGAACACGGAGGTCATCCCACTGAGCATAGTTCCACTCATAGGAGTGAGCACAATGTCTGTAGCAAAAATCCCCTCGGAAACTCCACTGACAGCTATGGAGAAGACAGTCGAGCTGGCTAAATCCATGGAACACATGAATTTTCAAGAGACAGAGATTAGCAAGCTTAAATAGAAGATTGATAACCTTCAGGAACTCAAATATTCCTTCCAAACCAGCTACACCAAGGAGAAACAAACTTCAGACAAGCTTAAACAGGAATTGCAATAGCTTCAAAAGAAAATAGTGGGGAGCAAAACACTGGGTGAGGTTAAAAAAAGTGTTTGGATAGACATCACCAAGTCCATGAATGAAATATGGCCGATGATGCAAATCATGTTCGAGAAAAATGAGATGGTGAAAAGAAGTCAACAGACCATCGAGAAGATAAGAGCAGAATTGGGAGAGATGCCCACATAAGCTACTAAGATCATCAAATTTCTAAATTCCAAAAACAGAGAGGAGCTAGAGGAGTTGAAGATTGAAGATAGGACAGAGACCATCCTCGAGGTCAAGAGGGTCCTGACCAAGAGAGGACTGATGTTGTAGCTGGAGGAAAAGGTCCAAACCATGGACGTAGGAGTACAAAGATTTTTCAGCAAGATCGAAGCTCTGCAGAAGAAAGGCCTTCCTGGTTTGAGAGTTATAAATGACAAATTGATGACACTCCCCGATTATAAAAAGATACTAGCTACTGTGGCTAAGGATAGCTCAAGATTCTTAGGAATACAAGGCAATATCACTAGTAAGGCATTCTTGGATGCTTTATAGTTGGACATCAACATACAACATGAGATCTGATACATCTTCATCGCCAAGACAAATTTTTCCAGGTACACAGAAATGGATGAAGTATATCGTAGATTGCTCAAAGTCAGCATTTCCAGTCACCTTCGATGGGAAGGGATTTGCAATCTAATCGAGTAGTCGATGAGATGTCCAAGCCCATTCATCTATCCAGTCAGATGAGGTCGTGCAGAGGCCTCACCAACGGTTCACCCAGAAAAAAACATGAAGTTTCAACACATCATCAAACAGTTTCCTAGATTTTTGTATCTTGTTAAGTTAGTTAGATAAATTTATATTTGCCACATCCTGATCTTTAATGACAGGATCGTTTGTAATTTCAATTATAAATAATTCAAACTTTAAAGTATTGAGGGTTGATCTTTACGCCCTGTAAGCTACAAGACTGTAATCTTTTTCAAGAGATCTTCCATTAATACAAAGAGACGTTTTTCATGGGATTCTCGCGTGTTATTCATTGGTGATGTTTTATTTTCTATGTTGAATGTTTTCTTGCTCAGTTGTCATATTGTTTTCTAATCTAAATCTTTTAAAACTAATGCATGTTGCAGAATTTATCTTTGTATACCCTGTTTAAGACTTTGAAAGAACTTATTGTTTATCTTCTGATATTACAGTGAAGAAATTCTTAATTGCTTCTTTAGTTTAATTGATATTCTCATTTTTTCTGTTGTTCATGATTTTATTACTAAAAGAATCCAACGAATGCATTATCCTACCCTGTGAAAAGAATATTTTGTTTCTGGTTTAGATTTTTATCTCTATAACACAGACCCCATAGCCCAATGGATGCGTAAATCCCTTTCAGCCAACTCAACAAAAACAACAAACCTTTTCAATCTTATTTATTTAACTAGCCTAATATCTTAAGTTCAAAATGTATCTAAATCATACAGAGAGATCCCTCTCTGAAGCTAGTAGGGCTAGAATCCAGTTTCAAAGTGGTTGGATAAAGTTACCTCTCATAGATTTCTTCTTTTCTAACAACCTCTAGAAATTTACAGAGAATTAACACTCCTGATGAAGACACTATGGCTCTATGGTAGGGAATATAATGGGCCTAGAATTTGAGGGCTAATTTGGGGGAATGGTGAACCTGGGGGAAAAGATATAGGGGAAGGTTTGATTCCCAGAGTCTAATTTCATCACCCTGGTCCAAGAAAATGTCCTTTAGCCATGACTGTGAATTTACGAAGTCGAATTCTCATATGGTATCTGCGATTAAATTATGTTTATCGGCCAAATGAATCCTATCGAGATCGATAGGAGGCAGGAGGAAAGGATTATCCTTGGCTTCTGCTTTCTTTAATTTTGGTGCCATCATTGTCAAAATACCTACAAGTAAAACAAAAAGTTAGCGGGGATGATTGTCGCTTTGGAAAACTGACTGAAACGGAGAGGAAATGGGGAAAAATACTCTGTAGTGTGACGACAAGGTAAATGATGGGGGAATGAAGGGTGAAGGTATTTTTGAGAAAACAAATATCCATTGGGCACGGGAGACAGCTCAACAGGCTAACGGATAGGTTAGCCTATAATAAATTTCCAACGGGTCATTTGGAGCGTGAGATGGCAGGTGACAATGAATGATAAATACGATTGAGTGAAATGGAGGGAGTTGATTAGGACTTGACCATGGTGAAGGGACTTGTAACAGGGTGAAAGGACTGACAGAGTAATGAGATGTGATCTTTAGGGGAAAACATGGAAGATGATGTCATGGGGTGACAGGGTATGTCANTAAAGGCAGAATGTTCGGGGGGGAGGAGGTCCAGAAAATCTTGTCAATTGTAGATCTGAGTGACAACATCTCATTTGTTCATCTGTGCGTTGTCTTTAATCTGTGAGCACAAAATGATATTTTCTCTGAAACTTAGGATAAGTGCATTATGTGGGCTTTCCAAAATTTTCCCTGTTTTCATCACCATGGGGGTTAGACATCAAACCTTTAAACCTCAAAGATATGGTTCAACATCGATCATCATGTTTTTTTTATTGGGATAAAGCAAACTACCCTATGTTCTAACCTAATTACCTATGACAATTAGCCCATATTAAACTCTTGGACTAAGAAATTACTCTATCCTGGGGTTATTTGACCAAGATTAGACAGTTTGGTCAAATTTATTCACTAGCTAACCTAAATCACTTGGCTAAGATTAAACAATTTAGACAAGCTTATTCACTACTCATATCAACATCAATTTAAAAGGACTTGGCCATGTTTAAACTGTATGAACCAAGTCACTGTTATTGCATGGGGCTTTATCCAATTTCTTCTATGCCCTATTTTATTCTTTTTATTTTTCTTTTCTTTTTTCTTTCTTTTCTTTTTATTTTTCTTTTTCTTTTCTTTTTCTCAAATTATTTGCAGAATGGAAAATCATTTGAAAAAAAAGACACTAAAGTGATAACATTTCAGTCACCAATTGATCCTATAAATTATAGGATTATAACAACGGCTCCACCTGGGGATGGTACTCTCCTTGTGAAGTGAAAAGAATTCATAAAAATCTGAGTTTCGCAGACTAGCTGATCATTGGGTTGTTCCCAAATTGAAGCATGTTGCCATGTATTGTACCTGTTCCAAACTAGAGGGATACAAACCAAACCAAAAATAAAACTATGAAGAACTGGAAAAGAAAAAAGTGATCATCCTGTTGAGCTTATTGGCACACTCCTACCTACTATATTCTACTGATGATTTTGTTGTTCTAAACGATACATTAGTGCTTGTGCAGCTAGTCAAGAAACTGATTATATACATTGGCTTCTTGACTGTTTATTAAAAACATTAGAGAAACAATTTGACCCTCTATTCAGAAAACCCAAGGTGTGTAGTGTAATGGAAACTGTAAATGAATGTGTACAATGGGACTGGAAAAATTCTTCATATAATCAGCGAGAGGATCGATAAATTCATAATTTATTGATATACCTTTTATGCTCTCCATTACAACTTGATCCTCGATAACCTCTTCAATTCCTTCATCAAGGCCAATCCTTGATTCTAGCTCTACAAAATCAGGAGCACAACCATGTCCTTCCTCTATTTGCAAGTCAAATGGTATAATAATTTCCTCTCTTTATGGAGGAGGAAATCTTTCCAAGAACTGCTTAGGATCTTGGAAATCATATGATTCAATTTGAATGTCCAAAGTTTCAAATTCATTTTCTAATCTTTCAGCAACTAAACAAAGAAAACAACTCTTACCTTCAGATGTGAATCGACTCGATTTCAAACAAAGAAATATTTATTTTGAGAAAATCTCATCAATCTGAAATTCTGCTAACTCATCCCTCAAAGTTTGTAATATTTCATGAGAGAGAGTGTTTGCCACATACCCTGTCATTTCGGATCACCATCAATATTCTGAAATATGGGTTCTTTGGCAGTGAAGTCGCTCTGACCTTTGAAGCTTGGGATCTTGAACAATGGAGTCGCCAGGTGAATGGTACATCCTTCCATTGTTTGGCTTATGTTCACCATCAGAAGTCAAATCTGAACTTGATATATATTTCTGGAGAACTTGAAAGCTCGATCCCCAGTATGGTCACCACTATGTTATCGCTCTATAAATTCCCAGAGGTTGTTAGAGTAGAAGAAATTTACAAGAGGTAACTTTATCCAACCACTTCGAAACTAGAATCTAGCCCTACCAGTTTCAAAGAGGGATCTCTCTGTCTGATTTAGCTATGTTTTAACTTCAAGATATTAGGCTAGTTAAATAAAATAAGATTGAAAAGGTTTGTTGTTTCTTTTGTTAAGTTGGATGAAAAGAGTTCACACCTCTGTTGGGCTATGGGGTCTATATTATAAAGATAGAAATCTAAATAGAAACTAAAAGATTCTTTTCATAGGGAAAGATAATGCATTCATTGGATTCTTTAGCAATAAAATGATGAATAGTAGAAAAGGTGAGAATATCAATTAAAGTAAAGAATCATTTAAAAATTTCTTCAATGTAATATCAGAACGATGAACATTAAGATTTTTCAAAGCCGGAAACAGGGTAGACAAAGATAAATCCTACAACATGAGCTACTTTAAAAGATTAGATTAGAAAAAAATATGGCAACTGAGAGAGAAAAACATTTAACATAGAAAAGAATAACATCACCAATGAACAACACAAGAGAATCCTGTGAAACATCCCTTTGTATTACTGGAATATCTCTTGACAAAAATTACAGTCTTTCTAGCTTACATGGCATAAAGATCAACCCTCGGTTCTTAAAAGTTTGAAGTATTTATAATAAAAAATTACATACAATCCTGTCATTAAAGATCAAGATGTGGCAGTTCTAAATTTAGTTAACTAACTCAACAAAATAAAAAAATTCAGGAACTGTTTGATGATGTGTTGAAACTTCATGTTGATTTCTGGGGTAAACCATTGGTGAGGCCTCTGCACGACCTCATTTGATTGGATAGTTGACTGGGCTTGGACACCTCATCTCCTACTCAATCATATTTCATAACTCTTCCCATCGAAGGTTACTGGGAACGTTGACTTTGAGCAATCTTCGGTATACTTCATCCATCTCTGTATACTTGGAAAAAGTTGGCTTGATGATGAAAATGTACTAGATCTCATGTTGTGTGCTCATGTCTAACTGGAAATATTATAAGAATGCCTTGCCTATGATACTACCCTGTATTCCTAAGAATTTTGAACTATATTTAGCCACGGTGGCTAGTTTATTTTTATAATCAGACAGTTTCATTAACTTGTCATTTATGACCTTTAAGCCAAGGAGGCCTTTCTTCTGCAAAGCTTCAATTTTGCTGAAAAATATTTTCACTCCTATGTCCATAGCCTGAACCTTTTCCTCCAGTTGTATCATTAATCCTCTCTTGGTCAGGACCCTCTTGACCTCGAGGATGGTTTTTGTCTTATATTCAATTTTTAACTCCTCTAACTCTTCTCAAGTTTTTGAATTCAAGAATTTAATGATCTCAGTGGCTTCTACGGGCATCTCTCCCAATTTGCCTCTTATCTTTTCAATCGCTTGCTTGCTTATTTTTCACAGACACGAAATGTATGTCATTTGAGTTAATCATTTTCCTTATGTACTCCAGAGAAAATATCCTCATGGGCAGGTACTTGGGCAGTCTGTATGGAGCCAACTCACATCCATAAACTCTGATCTCAGTGTGATTTTGGTAAAGATACCAATCGCCAGTTTTAGCAAGATCTGAGAGGTCTAAGATCATTTGAATCTCCTCATTTATTATTGGCTTGGGTCTGCCACTGAGCATGCTCACCACTGGATGGTAAAACTACTTGATAAACTGTTTGAAACTGAATTCTATAGAATTTTTCCTAAGTAGTGAAGTCCAAGCTGTTACCGCCTGTGGCCTTCCATCCTTGTCCATCTTTTGCATTGAGAACAAGAATTTGTCCTCTTAAAAGAAAGTGAACATGTAAGACAGTATTGAGGAATACCAGAACATACCCTCTATGGTGAAATTTGAGAATTATTCATGAATATTGTTCGCTAGAAAAGTATTGTAGTCGAACTGAGTCGTGGGTCTCTCATCGACGGAGAAAATGGACAGAAAACCCAATATGGGTTCATCCACCCATTGATCTAAAAAATACCCCAGTAGAGCATAGAGCAATGATAGGACCTGGTTTCCCTTGACTGAGAACAATGAGGAAGGATACAGGGGATTTGTCTTGGGGAGCTAAGCGGCCTGTGGGAGAAAAAGCTCGAAAATCTGAGCTCTTTAGGGGAATGATAGTTTCTGGTATAGTTCTGTGATAACTTCAAGATTGAAAGGGGAGGAGGATTCAGCTCTGAGTATCTGCATCAACTAATTGATGGCTTCAAGTGTAATAAAAAATAGATTTTCTCCTAATGAAGATACTATGGCTCTTTGGTCAGGAATGTAATGGGCCTGGCATTTGAGGCTGAATTCAGGAAGGTGAACCTGGGGGAAAAGATACAGGGGAAGGTTTGATTCCCAAATTCCAATTTCATCACTCTAGTCCAAGAAAATGTCTTTTAGCCATGACCGTGAATTTGCGAACTCGAATTCTCATCTGGTATCTACGATTAAATGATGTTTATCGGCCAAATGAATCCTGTCGAGATCGACATGAGGTGGGAGGAAAGGATTTTCCTCCACTTCTGCTTTCTTTAATTTTGGCACCATAACTGTCAAAATACCTGCAAGTAAAACAAAAAGTTAGCGGGGATGACTATGGCTGTGGACAACTAACTGAAACAGAGAGAAAATTGGGAAAAATACTCTCTGGTGCGGCGATAGGGTAAATGATGGGGGAATGAAGGGTGAAGGTAGTTTTGAGAAAATGGATACCCGTTGGGCGTGAGAGATAGCTCAAAAAGATAACAGATAGGTTAGCTTGTAATAAATTGTCAACAGGTCATTTGGAGCGTGAGATGGCAGGTGACAATGAATGACAAATACGACTGAGTGACATGGAGGGAGTTGGTTGGGACTTGACCATGGTGAAGGGACTTGTAACAGGGTGAAAGGACTGACAAAGTAATGAGATGTGATATTTAGGGGAAAATGTGGAAGATGATGTCATGGGGTGATAGGGTATGTCAGACTGTGGTAAGCAGTGGGAATTTGAACCGATGGTTTCCTACCATGTAGAGGAAAGGGGCCTACCAGAGAAAAAATCCATTCTTGACCCCCTGCCCCTCCATTAAAAACAGATCGGTCAGGAGGGTCTGAGAACTACCATCAGTCGTCCATCAGTGCACCTGCTCTTGGATCATAGATCTG
>JZKD02S1665930.1:0-15417 GCA_000966675.3 Picea glauca | reverse complement strand
AATGAAATGGTAAATGAATTCTCAATCAATTGTTATTTATAAATTTTCATTTTTTATAAGGTATGGTCATTTTTGGGTTTCTCTAATGATTTAATGGCTTCACTAAACCCTGGTCTATAGTTCCATCATCGCAGGTTTCCTGGCAGTCTGGATGGATTATTCACCTTGTCACACTTATGAGCATAGTCTTAGTTCATTCTCGAGCTCGACAATATGAGAACGTAACCGGGTAAACTTTTATCTCTTTTTCAGACCCATATGAATACAAACACACGAAAAAGGAACCCCCCTGGAGTCTCCTTTAAACCCTTTTCAGACTCTCTAAATATGAAAATATTTTTGAGCGACCTTGCTTCCTTTCACGCTCGTTAAAAGGTCAGAAAGGGCATCTTTCGAGCAATAGTTTAACCCTTTTTTGGTCTCATTGGACTAATGTACGAAAAAGGAACTGAGAGAGTTCTCTTTTAAGTGTTTTTCGAAACTCTATAATCCCGAAAAACCTTCGAGTTTTCTGTCTTTGGACTCGTTAAAGAACACATCGACAGACCCATATGGGACCGAACCCCTACTTCTTCCAGTTCGTTAAACAAAGGAAGAGGAACTTACCGAAGGTGAGTTATATCGAGCATGTGTTATCCTCCTTGAGCTCATTAAATAAAAAATAGGTACTCATCTATCTAGATGGGGGAAAAAATTGAAAGGAGCAAGCCAAGCAGTCTCTTGAGAACATCATCCAACACTTCTTAGAGTCACCCTTGAACATGACACTTTGTCATCTGCATGCATCATAATCTGCTAAACCTCTGCATTGAGACAATCCTCGAGTTCCTTTCACTCCTTTGGGTCACCCGACACAAGTCACAATATCCATTTCATAGTTTTGGTCCATGTCATGTTTTGCTGTTGTGCCTCAGTGTTCAAGGGAAGTATCCGCCTCGAGAGTCAGCCATCCCAAATATCTTTCCTCAAAACTTGTGTCAGTCCATGTCCATTTGATCTGTCAATTACATATCTATGTCAGTTTCATGTTGTTGATGGGGGATACATCAAGGCCCTCCCTCGATGAGTCTATTCCTGTCGACTTCAACACATTATCCGGGAATCAGAATTAGAAACCAGTTAGTACTTTGGGACCTGCATACCTCAATGGTAGGCCTCCTCACATTCGATACTAGGTTTACATCATTGAACTCTGATCGAATGATTCCACGGGTGTTCAAATTTAGCTCATCTATTCATATTCGCTGGAATGTACTAAGGTACCTTGGGAATCATTGACATTAATGGTGATCTCCCTCGCACTTGTTAATGGTTTACACCATTGAACGGTAATCAAGTGGTTTCTGCCATGTTCGACATCAGGACATCTATTCACATGGTTATAATCGTACCACATTGGGATCGGTAAGAAGACCCTGGGTTGAGTAATCACTTTGATATATTCTTTGCCTAGGCTGCGAAGGAGTTTTTATTGGACAAGAACACATACACTATCACATAGATCCACTTTGTATTGGTCGTGGCTATGTCTTGTCATCTCGTATATCCACTGTGTATTCTTCATGGCTATGATCATTCTGAGTCATCAGAGTATAGAGCCACATTGTATCTTCGGTGGGTATACCTTTTTATCAATACAATTATGGATCTGTAGTGTATTTTATGGCGTCCATATCTTGCTAACTATTGATCACCCAAGCATAGGTATGCCTTCCTTGGGTTTTGAAATATGTCATGATATTTGTTGGATGCTTGTGTGCAGCTTTTGTCAGGTTCTCCGAGTCTATACCCTTTCTTGGACGTCTACAAAGTATTTCAGTTATCGGTTGACATCTTCTAACTTCATACTTTGGGGGGAAATCTGTTACGCGTCAAAATTACTCAGCTGGATAAGTGTCGCATGTTCCTCCCAATTTTCGTAAGTGTCGCATCTTCCTTACAACTTTCGCAAGTGTCGCAAGTTGGTCGCAAGTGTCGCAAGTTGATTTTTGAGCATACTGCCATGCCAATGACACTAAGGAGACACTTAAAACATCTCATGTTCTTGGTTTGAAGGAGAAGGACTGGTTTACTGAAGTCAAATAACTCTTGACACCTGAAGAGAGCTCTAAAACAGAGGTTCTGAGGGGGAGCACTCCTCTATATCAACTCTAGGAGCGCTGGCGCTCCCCTACAATGCTTCAGGAAGTGTTATAACACTCCCCTTCCCCATCTAAAGGAGTGTTGCTCATCTTGAGAGCATTGGTGCCCCTCCATAGCTTACCAGGGAGCGCTACAAATCTCTGATGCCCCTTCTAAGGGAGCGCTGCCTAATTTGGGGCAGAAGTTGGCCCGTTGAGGAGAACAAGGGGAGGATCTTTCGAGATTAGGAGGTAGTTGTGTTCGAATTCTTGGTTTCATCAAGAGATCCCTGATCTGAGGAGGGATTTCCCAACTTGTTCTAAAGATAATTCAAGAGGTTAAGCTCCTCCTAACCTATATAAGCAGACTCTATGATGGTGGAAAGGGGGAAGAACTGCTAGTATGAAACTTATGATCTTGGATAAAATACACAGCCAGCCAAAAGAGAGTGATCAGTGAAGTTGTTGTTGTCCAGGTTGTGGATCTTTCAGGCAAGGGTTAGATGAAGAGGACTCAACGAAGCTGTCACATTCGCATCTATGATTGTAAGTACTGTTGTCGTTATTCTCATCAATATGAAACGCTTGGCATGTTTCTTTATAGTTTGTTTCTAATGTTACATGAACTTATCATTAACTGATAGATCTGTTTTCAAGCTAATATCAATAGAGTAGGAAGTGGTCGTATCTTGTTCTGTCCATAGGATCCAGCAAGAAGCAAAGGATCGAAGCACAACTAGGAGCGTGTAGGGACAAACGTCAATAAAGAGGTACTTCTTTCTTCCTTCCTTCCCATGTGTTAGATTAGATAGATTTGAAAGGAAGTCAGTTTCCACGTTAAGCATTTTCTGTCTAGAGTTAGGGTCAAGCTCTTAGAGGCGATCTACCTGTCTGCAGGGAGATTTTCCTACAACACATGGTTATGGATGTTGTGGTCGCAGACATTCCCCCGAAATATGGTATGTTGTTGTCCATGTCTTGGGGAGACAAATTGAAAGGTACTTTGCAGTTGGATATGTCATATGCCACCATCCTAGTGTTTGGGAAATAGAGAAGACTATACAGAGAGACGCGGATGAAGTATATGGTCAGTAGCCAAGAAAAGCCACATAACTATCCCCTGTACTCTGCACATTATGACCTAGATTTCTTCATCCTATATAATGACGACGATATGCGAGAACAAATCGCTCAGCTAGAAGAAGATACATTTGATCCAAACGAAGGCCAAAAAATCACTGAGGCAGAAAGAAAGAAAAATGTGATAAGTGAAGAATTGCCAGCAGATTTCTGGAGCATGGACTTCAATGGAGCCCTAAGAAAAGAAGGATATGGAGCAGGGGTTTGGTTTCACAATCACAAATCTAGGTATTCAGAAAACCATTCTTACAATTAAATTTTCAATGCACTAACAATATTGTCGAGTATGAAGCTTTGATGCTCGGTTTGAAACATCTAAAGAAAGTTAGTGCCAAACAAATCATGGTAAGAGGTGATTCCAAATTAATTATCAAGCAAATCAAAGGTGGGTATGTAGCAAAACATCCTCGTCTCAGAGCTTACAGGAATGTTGTTTTGGATGCCCTTAAATGTTTCACTAAAGTTAATTTACATGTTATGCCTAGGGGACAAAATATTTTAGCAGATGGGTTAGCTACATCAGCAACTACGTGCAAGATACCTTTTCGTTCCACTCACCCATACATGGTGGAGGTGAAGTGAAAACCAACTGTACTCAACAACATCAAATACTGGCAGGTATTTGGGAACGATGACCAAATTGAAGATTTTCTACAATGTAAAAATGATTTCGAATGTACAAACATAGACCTAGAAAACGAGGATGAAAATGTAAATAGATCTGATTTTGGAAATGATAGTGTGAATAAGATAGATTCAGGAAAGTTAGGTGAAGATGAGTTAGAATATGATGTTTTGCATTTAAAAGGTAATGTTTTACCTAGGGGTTTAGTTCCTTGATAAGACCTTTTTTATTTTAATGATGTAGCTAAAAAACCAAAAATTGAAGCTAGTGGTAAAGAGGTTGAAGACGTTAACATAGGAACATAAGAGAAGCCCAGGATAGTAAAACTTTCTAAATCCTTACCTCCTGAGCAGAAACTCAAATACATCTAACTTTTCAAGGAATATGCGGACGTGTTTTCTTGGGGTTACAAAGATTTAAAATCTTGTGACACAAGCATCATACAACATAGGATCCCGATAAAAGAAGAACAAAAACATTTTAGACAGAATCTCAGGAGAATCAATCCTAAGTTAATTCCCCTGATAGAAAAAGAAATTAAAAAAATGTACGATGCTAAAATCATAATTCCCTTGCAATTTTCAAAATGGGTTTCAAATCTAGTCCCGACCCGAAAGAAGTCTGGGGAAATCAGGCTCTGCATTGATTTCCAAAACCTGAACAAAGTTTCTCTAAAGGACAACTACCCATTGCCAAAAATGGACCACATATTACAAAAGGTAGTTGGATCTAGCCGAATCTCCTTACTATATGGTTTCTCGGGCTATAACCAAGTTCTCGTTCACCCGAATGACCAAGTGAAAACAACCTTCACAATACCTTGGGGCACCTTCATGTGTGTGAAAATACCTTTCGAGTTGATGAACGTTGGGGCCACTTTCCAAAGAGCGATGGACATCATTTTTGTGGAAGAACTTGGAAAATTTATTGTCATTTATATGGATGACGTAACTGTGTTTTCCCAATCTGATGACGAGCACTTAAGACATCTCAGACGAGTATTTGAGAAATGCAGGAAATTCGGGATTTCTTTGAATCCTAAGAAAATCCTTTTCAGACTTGAGGAAGGTAAAATGTTGGGGCACATAATCTCTAAGGACGGAATTAAGATAGATCCCAGCAGAATAGAATCCATTCAGAAATTAGAACACCCAAGGAATATCAAGGAGTTACAATCTTTCATTGGAAAAATAAATTTTCTGAGAAGATTCATAACTAACCTGGCNTGTTCAAGGGAAGTATCCGCCTCGAGAGTCAGCCATCCCAAATATCTTTCCTCAAAACTTGTGTCAGTCCATGTCCATTTGATCTGTCAATTACATATCTATGTCAGTTTCATGTCATTGATGGGGGATACATCAAGGCCCTCCCTCGATGAGTCTATTCCTGTCGACTTCAACACATTATCCGGGAATCAGAATTAGAAACCAGTTAGTACTTTGGGACCTGCATGCCTCAATGGTAGGCCTCCTCACATTCGATACTAGGTTTACATCATTGACCTCTGATCGAATGATTCCACGGGTGTTCGACTTTATCTCATCTATTCATATTCGCTGGAATGTACTAAGGTACCTTGGGAATCATTGACATTAATGGTGATCTCCCTCGCACTTGTTAACGGTTTACACCATTGACCGGTAATCAAGTGGTTTCTGCCATGTTCGACATCAGGACATCTATTCACATGGTTATAATCGTACCACATTGGGATCGGTAAGAAGACCCTGGGTTGAGTAATCACTTTGATATATGATTTGCCCAGGCTGCGAAGGAGTTTTTATTGGACAAGAACACATACACTGTCACATAGATCCACTTTGTATTGGTCGTGGCTATGTCTTGTCATCTCGTATATCCACTGTGTATTCTTCATGGCTATGATCATTCTGAGTCATCAGAGTATAGATCCACATTGTATCTTCGGTGGGTATACCTTTTTATCAATACAATTATGGATCTGCAGTGTATTTTATGGCGTCCATATCTTGCTAAGTATTGATCACCCAAGCATAGGTATGCCTGCCTTGGGTTTTGAAATATGTCATGATATTTGTTGGATGCTTGTGTGCAGCTTCTGTCAGGTTCTCCGAGTCTATACCCTTTCTTGGACATCTACAAAGTATTTCAGTTATCAGTTGACATCTTCTAACTTCATACTTTGGGGGGAAATCTGTTACGCGTCAAAATTACTCAGCTGGATAAGTGTCGCATGTTCCTCCCAATTGTCGTAAGTGTCGCATCTTCCTTACAACTTTCGCAAGTGTCACAAGTTGGTCGCAAGTGTCGCAAATGATGTTTGAGCATACTACCATGCCAATGACACTAAGGAGACACTTAAAACATCTCATGTTCTTGTTTTGAAGGAGAAGGACTGGTTTACTGAAGTCAAATAACTCTTGACACCTTAAGAGAGCTCTGAAACAGAGGTTCTGAGGGGGAGCACTCCTCTATATCAACTCTAGGAGCGTTGGCACTCCCCTACAATGCTTCAGGAAGTGTTATAACACTCCCCTCCCCCCTCTAAAGGAGTGTTGCTCATCTTGAGAGCGTTGGCGCCCCTCCATAGCTTACCAGGGAGCGCTACAAAGCTCTGATGCCCCTTCTAAGGGAGCGCTGCCTAATTTGGGGCAGAAGTTGGCCCGTTGAGGAGAACAAGGGGAGGATCTTTCGAGATTAGGAGGTAGTTGTGTTCGAATTCTTGGTTTCATCAAGAGATCCCTGATCTGAGGAGGGATTTCCCAACTTGTTCTAAAGATAATTCAAGAGGTTAAGCTCCTCCTAACCTATATAAGCAGACTCTATGATGGTGGAAAGGGGGAAGAACTGCTAGTATGAAACTTATGATCTTGGATAAAATACACAGCCAGCCAAAAGAGAGTGATCAGTGAAGTTGTTGTTGTCCAGGTTGTGGATCTTTCAGGCAAGGGTTAGATGAAGAGGACTCAACGAAGCTGTCACATTCGCATCTATGATTGTAAGTACTGTTGTCGTTATTCTCATCAATATGAAACGCTTGGCATGTTTCTTTATAGTTTGTTTCTAATGTTACATGAACTTATCATTAACTGATAGATCTGTTTTCAAGCTAATATCAATAGAGTAGGAAGTGGTCGTATCTTGTTCTGTCCATAGGATCCAGCAAGAAGCAAAGGATCGAAGCACAACTAGGAGCGTGTAGGGACAAACGTCAATAAAGAGGTACTTCTTTCTTCCTTCCTTCCCATGTGTTAGATTAGATAGATTTGAAAGGAAGTCAGTTTCCACGTTAAGCATTTTCTGTCTAGAGTTAGGGTCAAGCTCTTAGAGGCGATCTACCTGTCTGCAGGGAGATTTTCCTACAACACATGGTTATGGATGTTGTGGTCGCAGACATTCCCCCGAAATATGGTATGTTGTTGTCCATGTCTTGGGGAGACAAATTGAAAGGTACTTTGCAGTTGGATATGTCATATGCCACCATCCTAGTGTTTGGGAAATAGAGAAGACTATACAGAGAGACGCGGATGAAGTATATGGTCAGTAGCCAAGAAAAGCCACATAACTATCCCCTGTACTCTGCACATTATGACCTAGATTTCTTCATCCTATATAATGACGACGATATGCGAGAACAAATCGCTCAGCTAGAAGAAGATACATTTGATCCAAACGAAGGCCAAAAAATCACTGAGGCAGAAAGAAAGAAAAATGTGATAAGTGAAGAATTGCCAGCAGATTTCTGGAGCATGGACTTCAATGGAGCCCTAAGAAAAGAAGGATATGGAGCAGGGGTTTGGTTTCACAATCACAAATCTAGGTATTCAGAAAACCATTCTTACAATTAAATTTTCAATGCACTAACAATATTGTCGAGTATGAAGCTTTGATGCTCGGTTTGAAACATCTAAAGAAAGTTAGTGCCAAACAAATCATGGTAAGAGGTGATTCCAAATTAATTATCAAGCAAATCAAAGGTGGGTATGTAGCAAAACATCCTCGTCTCAGAGCTTACAGGAATGTTGTTTTGGATGCCCTTAAATGTTTCACTAAAGTTAATTTACATGTTATGCCTAGGGGACAAAATATTTTAGCAGATGGGTTAGCTACATCAGCAACTACGTGCAAGATACCTTTTCGTTCCACTCACCCATACATGGTGGAGGTGAAGTGAAAACCAACTGTACTCAACAACATCAAATACTGGCAGGTATTTGGGAACGATGACCAAATTGAAGATTTTCTACAATGTAAAAATGATTTCGAATGTACAAACATAGACCTAGAAAACGAGGATGAAAATGTAAATAGATCTGATTTTGGAAATGATAGTGTGAATAAGATAGATTCAGGAAAGTTAGGTGAAGATGAGTTAGAATATGATGTTTTGCATTTAAAAGGTAATGTTTTACCTAGGGGTTTAGTTCCTTGATAAGACCTTTTTTATTTTAATGATGTAGCTAAAAAACCAAAAATTGAAGCTAGTGGTAAAGAGGTTGAAGACGTTAACATAGGAACATAAGAGAAGCCCAGGATAGTAAAACTTTCTAAATCCTTACCTCCTGAGCAGAAACTCAAATACATCTAACTTTTCAAGGAATATGCGGACGTGTTTTCTTGGGGTTACAAAGATTTAAAATCTTGTGACACAAGCATCATACAACATAGGATCCCGATAAAAGAAGAACAAAAACATTTTAGACAGAATCTCAGGAGAATCAATCCTAAGTTAATTCCCCTGATAGAAAAAGAAATTAAAAAAATGTACGATGCTAAAATCATAATTCCCTTGCAATTTTCAAAATGGGTTTCAAATCTAGTCCCGACCCGAAAGAAGTCTGGGGAAATCAGGCTCTGCATTGATTTCCAAAACCTGAACAAAGTTTCTCTAAAGGACAACTACCCATTGCCAAAAATGGACCACATATTACAAAAGGTAGTTGGATCTAGCCGAATCTCCTTACTATATGGTTTCTCGGGCTATAACCAAGTTCTCGTTCACCCGAATGACCAAGTGAAAACAACCTTCACAATACCTTGGGGCACCTTCATGTGTGTGAAAATACCTTTCGAGTTGATGAACGTTGGGGCCACTTTCCAAAGAGCGATGGACATCATTTTTGTGGAAGAACTTGGAAAATTTATTGTCATTTATATGGATGACGTAACTGTGTTTTCCCAATCTGATGACGAGCACTTAAGACATCTCAGACGAGTATTTGAGAAATGCAGGAAATTCGGGATTTCTTTGAATCCTAAGAAAATCCTTTTCAGACTTGAGGAAGGTAAAATGTTGGGGCACATAATCTCTAAGGACGGAATTAAGATAGATCCCAGCAGAATAGAATCCATTCAGAAATTAGAACACCCAAGGAATATCAAGGAGTTACAATCTTTCATTGGAAAAATAAATTTTCTGAGAAGATTCATAACTAACCTGGCCGAGCTTCTCAGGAACATCACAAACATGTTAAAAAAGGACACAAAAATAAAATGGGACACTGAATCTAAGTAGTCTTTTGAACAAGTCAAACATGCACTCATACAGGATCCAATCTTGATCAGTCCTGATTTCACCAAGGATTTTTACCTTTTTTCTTTCGCTTCTGAACATGCCATTGCAACAATATTACTACAAAAAAATAGTGAAGGGTTTGAACATCCCATAGAATTTTTCAGTAAGGCATTAAGAGATGCTTCTTTTAATTATAAAATAATGGATAAACAATCTTTTTTCCTAGTAAAATCCATAAAGGATTTTAGAGTATATATTCTCCATTCCCACACCATCGCATATGCTCCGAACACGGTAGTAAAAGACATTTCAACTCAGGACAATCCAGATGGAAGAAGAGGAAAATGGATTGCTATCATTCTGGAGTATGACATAGAGATTAATCCTACTAAACTGATTAAAGGTCAAGGTCTAGCAAAGTTAATGGCTGAATCCAATTTCCATGCTCTTGATATTAATTTCTTAGCTGCAGTAGATGAACATGGAGAGCATGCGACTCCAAGCGTGAAAGAGGTATTTCTGAACTCTCCATGGAACGTAGACCTGATGTTTGTTTTTCATAACTTACAAGCTCCCCCTGGTCTGACCAAAACTAAATCTAGGTTTTTGAAATTGAAAGCATTAAAATTCTACATTCTAGAAGGCAATCTATATTGGAAGGATCCTAGAGGTATTTTGTTGATTTGTTTGTTAAAAGATGAAGCTGATAGAGTATTGCAGGATTTTCATGTAGGATACTGTGGTGGTCATCTAAGCTAGAAGACCACAGCTAAAAAAATTCTTAGAGCTGGGTTTTATTGGCCTATTTTGTTCACTGATGTGCATCAGAAATTGATTTCATGTCATAAGTGTCAGGTTTTCGAGGGAAAAAAGAAGCTTCTTCCTTTGCCCCTGAAACTAATCTCTGTGGAAGCTCCTTTCCAGCAATGGGGATTAGACTTTATCGGAGAAATGAATCCTCCCTCTTCAGGCCAGCACAGGTGGATTCTTACTGCAACAGACTATTTCACAAAATGGATCGAAGTTGTACCAAACAGGCAAGCTAATGATTCTATCATTATTAAATTTCTTGAAAATAATATTTTGTCTTGTTTTGGGTGTCCTATAAATATTATAATGGAAAATGAAACTGCTTTATGATCTAAGAAACTCATATAATTTTTTAACCAATACCATATTGGTTTGGGTCATTCCACAGCGTATTACCCTCAGGGAAATGGGCTGGTGGAGTCATCAAATAAGACCCTGGTGAACATTATTAAGAAGACTTTGCAAGAAAACAAAAAATCATGGCATAACAAGTTGGTTTTCGAACTATGGGCTGACAGACTAACCACCAAGAGGTCAATTGGTATGTCACCATATCATTTGGTCTATGGCACTGAAGTAGTTTTTCCCACTTCCTTAGGAGTTCCTGTCATGAAATTACTGCAAGAGATGCAAGCCGAGCCGAACGAATCCCAAAGAAGGATAAACTAGATGATCCAATTGCAACAATCCAGAGAAGAATTATACAACAAAACTCAGGTTGTCCAAGAAAGCATTAAAAAGATCTTTGACAAAAGAANCTCTGATGCCCCTTCTAAGGGAGCGCTGCCTAATTTGGGGCAGAAGTTGGCCCGTTGAGGAGAACAAGGGGAGGATCTTTCGAGATTAGGAGGTAGTTGTGTTCGAATTCTTGGTTTCATCAAGAGATCCCTGATCTGAGGAGGGATTTCCCAACTTGTTCTAAAGATAATTCAAGAGGTTAAGCTCCTCCTAACCTATATAAGCAGACTCTATGATGGTGGAAAGGGGGAAGAACTGCTAGTATGAAACTTATGATCTTGGATAAAATACACAGCCAGCCAAAAGAGAGTGATCAGTGAAGTTGTTGTTGTCCAGGTTGTGGATCTTTCAGGCAAGGGTTAGATGAAGAGGACTCAACGAAGCTGTCACATTCGCATCTATGATTGTAAGTACTGTTGTCGTTATTCTCATCAATATGAAACGCTTGGCATGTTTCTTTATAGTTTGTTTCTAATGTTACATGAACTTATCATTAACTGATAGATCTGTTTTCAAGCTAATATCAATAGAGTAGGAAGTGGTCGTATCTTGTTCTGTCCATAGGATCCAGCAAGAAGCAAAGGATCGAAGCACAACTAGGAGCGTGTAGGGACAAACGTCAATAAAGAGGTACTTCTTTCTTCCTTCCTTCCCATGTGTTAGATTAGATAGATTTGAAAGGAAGTCAGTTTCCACGTTAAGCATTTTCTGTCTAGAGTTAGGGTCAAGCTCTTAGAGGCGATCTACCTGTCTGCAGGGAGATTTTCCTACAACACATGGTTATGGATGTTGTGGTCGCAGACATTCCCCCGAAATATGGTATGTTGTTGTCCATGTCTTGGGGAGACAAATTGAAAGGTACTTTGCAGTTGGATATGTCATATGCCACCATCCTAGTGTTTGGGAAATAGAGAAGACTATACAGAGAGACGCGGATGAAGTATATGGTCAGTAGCCAAGAAAAGCCACATAACTATCCCCTGTACTCTGCACATTATGACCTAGATTTCTTCATCCTATATAATGACGACGATATGCGAGAACAAATCGCTCAGCTAGAAGAAGATACATTTGATCCAAACGAAGGCCAAAAAATCACTGAGGCAGAAAGAAAGAAAAATGTGATAAGTGAAGAATTGCCAGCAGATTTCTGGAGCATGGACTTCAATGGAGCCCTAAGAAAAGAAGGATATGGAGCAGGGGTTTGGTTTCACAATCACAAATCTAGGTATTCAGAAAACCATTCTTACAATTAAATTTTCAATGCACTAACAATATTGTCGAGTATGAAGCTTTGATGCTCGGTTTGAAACATCTAAAGAAAGTTAGTGCCAAACAAATCATGGTAAGAGGTGATTCCAAATTAATTATCAAGCAAATCAAAGGTGGGTATGTAGCAAAACATCCTCGTCTCAGAGCTTACAGGAATGTTGTTTTGGATGCCCTTAAATGTTTCACTAAAGTTAATTTACATGTTATGCCTAGGGGACAAAATATTTTAGCAGATGGGTTAGCTACATCAGCAACTACGTGCAAGATACCTTTTCGTTCCACTCACCCATACATGGTGGAGGTGAAGTGAAAACCAACTGTACTCAACAACATCAAATACTGGCAGGTATTTGGGAACGATGACCAAATTGAAGATTTTCTACAATGTAAAAATGATTTCGAATGTACAAACATAGACCTAGAAAACGAGGATGAAAATGTAAATAGATCTGATTTTGGAAATGATAGTGTGAATAAGATAGATTCAGGAAAGTTAGGTGAAGATGAGTTAGAATATGATGTTTTGCATTTAAAAGGTAATGTTTTACCTAGGGGTTTAGTTCCTTGATAAGACCTTTTTTATTTTAATGATGTAGCTAAAAAACCAAAAATTGAAGCTAGTGGTAAAGAGGTTGAAGACGTTAACATAGGAACATAAGAGAAGCCCAGGATAGTAAAACTTTCTAAATCCTTACCTCCTGAGCAGAAACTCAAATACATCTAACTTTTCAAGGAATATGCGGACGTGTTTTCTTGGGGTTACAAAGATTTAAAATCTTGTGACACAAGCATCATACAACATAGGATCCCGATAAAAGAAGAACAAAAACATTTTAGACAGAATCTCAGGAGAATCAATCCTAAGTTAATTCCCCTGATAGAAAAAGAAATTAAAAAAATGTACGATGCTAAAATCATAATTCCCTTGCAATTTTCAAAATGGGTTTCAAATCTAGTCCCGACCCGAAAGAAGTCTGGGGAAATCAGGCTCTGCATTGATTTCCAAAACCTGAACAAAGTTTCTCTAAAGGACAACTACCCATTGCCAAAAATGGACCACATATTACAAAAGGTAGTTGGATCTAGCCGAATCTCCTTACTATATGGTTTCTCGGGCTATAACCAAGTTCTCGTTCACCCGAATGACCAAGTGAAAACAACCTTCACAATACCTTGGGGCACCTTCATGTGTGTGAAAATACCTTTCGAGTTGATGAACGTTGGGGCCACTTTCCAAAGAGCGATGGACATCATTTTTGTGGAAGAACTTGGAAAATTTATTGTCATTTATATGGATGACGTAACTGTGTTTTCCCAATCTGATGACGAGCACTTAAGACATCTCAGACGAGTATTTGAGAAATGCAGGAAATTCGGGATTTCTTTGAATCCTAAGAAAATCCTTTTCAGACTTGAGGAAGGTAAAATGTTGGGGCACATAATCTCTAAGGACGGAATTAAGATAGATCCCAGCAGAATAGAATCCATTCAGAAATTAGAACACCCAAGGAATATCAAGGAGTTACAATCTTTCATTGGAAAAATAAATTTTCTGAGAAGATTCATAACTAACCTGGCTGAGCTTCTCAGGAACATCACAAACATGTTAAAAAAGGACACAAAAATAAAATGGGACACTGAATCTAAGCAGTCTTTTGAACAAGTCAAACATGCACTCATATAGGCTCCAATCTTGATCAGTCCTGATTTCACCAAGGATTTTTACCTGTTTTCTTTCGCTTCTAAACATACCATTGCAACAATATTACTACAGAAAAAGAGTGAAGGGTTTGAACATCCCATAGAATTTTTCAGTAAGGCATTAAGAGATGCTTCTTTTAATTATAAAATAATGGATAAACAAGTTTTTTTCCTGGTAAAATCCATAAAGGATTTTAGAGTATATATTCTCCATTCCCACACCATCGCATATGCTCCGAACACGGTAGTAAAAGACATTTCAACTCAGGACAATCCAGATGGAAAAAGAGGAAAATGGATTGCTATCATTCTGGAGTATGACATAGAGATTAATCCTACTAAACTGATTAAAGGTCAAGGTCTAGCAAAGTTAATGGCTGAATCCAATTTCCATGCTCTTGATATTAATTTCTTAGCTGCAGTAGATGAACATGGAGAGCATGCGACTCCAAGCGTGAAAGAGGTATTTCTGAACTCTCCATGGAACGTAGACCTGATGTTTGTTTTTCATAACTTACAAGCTCCCCCTGGTCTGACCAAAACTAAATCTAGGTTTTTGAAATTGAAAGCATTAAAATTCTACATTCTAGAAGGCAATCTATATTGGAAGGATCCTAGAGGTATTTTGTTGATTTGTTTGTTAAAAGATGAAGCTGATAGAGTATTGCAGGATTTTCATGTAGGATACTGTGGTGGTCATCTAAGCTAGAAGACCACAGCTAAAAAAATTCTTAGAGCTGGGTTTTATTGGCCTATTTTGTTCACTGATGTGCATCAGAAATTGATTTCATGTCATAAGTGTCAGGTTTTCGAGGGAAAAAAGAAGCTTCTTCCTTTGCCCCTGAAACTAATCTCTGTGGAAGCTCCTTTCCAGCAATGGGGATTAGACTTTATCGGAGAAATGAATCCTCCCTCTTCAGGCCAGCACAGGTGGATTCTTACTGCAACAGACTATTTCACAAAATGGATCGAAGTTGTACCAAACAGGCAAGCTAATGATTCTATCATTATTAAATTTCTTGAAAATAATATTTTGTCTTGTTTTGGGTGTCCTATAAATATTATAATGGAAAATGAAACTGCTTTATGATCTAAGAAACTCATATAATTTTTTAACCAATACCATATTGGTTTGGGTCATTCCACAGCGTATTACCCTCAGGGAAATGGGCTGGTGGAGTCATCAAATAAGACCCTGGTGAACATTATTAAGAAGACTTTGCAAGAAAACAAAAAATCATGGCATAACAAGTTGGTTTTCGAACTATGGGCTGACAGACTAACCACCAAGAGGTCAATTGGTATGTCACCATATCATTTGGTCTATGGCACTGAAGTAGTTTTTCCCACTTCCTTAGGAGTTCCTGTCATGAAATTACTGCAAGAGATGCAAGCCGAGCCGAACGAATCCCAAAGAAGGATAAACTAGATGATCCAATTGCAACAATCCAGAGAAGAATTATACAACAAAACTCAGGTTGTCCAAGAAAGCATTAAAAAGATCTTTGACAAAAGAA
>JZKD02S1665919.1:82097-141316 GCA_000966675.3 Picea glauca | reverse complement strand
TAACAGTTGTTGATTCATTTTATGAATGATAGCTTTGTCTTCTTCGTAGGCTGAATTGTTATATAAGTTTTCTGCATAATAGGTTTCCCTTTTGCAGAGATTTATCATTATAAAATTGTTATGATTTCTTTTATGTCTTGTTTGTCCTATAACATACTTCAAGAAGAAGCATAGCTGATCATTTTCGAGAGGCTTAAGGACCAAATGGTGTGAATTTCTTCCTCCAAACCATCTTAAGAAGTCATCTTGCACAGGACAGACTTGGAGCGTTTCCAGGTCAATTAGTTAGATGTTTATTGCTTTGATTAATTAGTATAATATAAACAATAGTTTAGTTAGATTTAGATTATATTGTTTTATTTCAATAATGTATATTAGATTGTCTAATTTCAGTTAGCTTTCTTTCCTGTTTATAAATACAAAAATCAAAAAGAGACCCTTGGTTGTCTCAGGGCAGCGATCACATGAGTTTTGCAGGTTTTAATCAAATCTGTAGTTTGTCCATATTGTACATTTGTGAATAAGGAATATCATAGCTGATAATTAGGTAGTTGATTTGAGTTATTATAATCATAATTAGTATTTTGTATATAAAACAGTTAGTAGTTTATAGTAAGATTAGTGTAGTTAGTTTAGTTTGCTTTATTAGTTTCTAGTTTCCTTTATTAGTTTAGTTCTTTGTCTTTGTTTTATTAGCTTCTAGTTTCCCTTTAGATTTCTTAGCTCAAATAATTTCTCTTTGGTTTCCATACGAGACCTTAAGGCAGCCAACGGAGCCGTTAAACTCGTCAGGGTGGTCCATTCCAAATGGCTTGGGTTATTAGACAACCCCGGACCGGTTCCACTCTCCCAGTTGACGGACGGTCAATTTCTCCCATCAACACGCTCCTGATCTCACTCTGTTCCAAGTCTCTCAACTCAGACACACCCCTGGGTTTCATTTGATATAGTATTTGGAATGGGCTCCTTCCAGTGCTCCTTTTTGGTGAGTCATTGTATGCAAATTCTACTTGTGGCAGAATCTGATCCCACTAGTTATGATGTTCAGTAACTAGGCTTCTCAATAAGTTTCCCAAACTTCTATTTACCACCTTAGTCTACCCATCTGTCTAAGGGTGATAAGATGAGCTGGAGGAAAAATCTGTCCCCATCTTCTTCCACAACGTCCTCCAAAAGTGACCAACAAATTTTGTGTCTCTGTCTGAGACAATGCTCCTGGGTAGACCGTGAAGTCTCACAACTTCTCTGAAAAATAGATTTGCAACATGTGTTTCATCATTGGTCTTTTGGCATGGGATCAAATGTGACATATTTGAAAACCTATCCACCACCACAAATATGGAATCAAACCCTCTTTGTGTTCTTGGCAATCCCAACACAAAATCCATGCTTATTGCATCCCAAGGCCTCTCTGGTATTGGCAATGGTTGATACAATCTAGTGTTCTGTCTTTTTCCCTTTGGATGTTGGCAAATCCTACATTTGTTCACAAAATTTATCACCTCTGTTCTCATACATGGCCAATAGTATGAACTTCTCAACTGTGCAAACATTTTATCGTGGCCAAAATGTCCAGCCAATCCTCCACTATGCTTCTCCTTCAGAAGATTGTCCCTCATTGAGCATCTTGGTATGCACAATTGATTTCCTCTAAACAACAATCCTTCCTGATCCATATACTATGTCCACTAACTTCTGTCTCTTAGTACAGGGATTGTACATGCTTTGTAGGCCTCCTTGAAATCGGTATCATCACAATACATATCCTTAAGGTGTTCAAACCCCAAGGTCTCCACCTGGAATTCCTGCATGATCAAACATCTCCTGCTTAACGCATCAACAACCTTGTTAGCATTCCCAGCAATATGTTTTATGACAAAAGTAAAAGTTTGCATAAATTCAACCCATTTTGCATGCCTCTGGTTCAGTTTTTCCTGTCTAGTTATGAATTGTAAAGATTGGTTATCACTATACAACACAAATTCTTGCGGGACAAGATAATGCCTCCATTTCTTCAAAGCTTGAATTATGGCATAAAACGCCTTGTCATATGTGGAGTATTTATTCTTATTCTCGTTCAACTTCTCACTGAAATAGGCAATAGGTCGATTGTCCTGACTCAGAACTGCTCCTATTGCAACTCCACTTGCGTCACATCTTACCTGAAATGTCTTCCCAAAATTCAGGAAGATCAGAATTGGTCATTATGTTATCTTCTCCTTCAGTGTATTGAAGCTCCTTTCAGCCTCCTCTGTCCATTTAAAAGACTTGTTCCACCTCTTCACTGTATCCATCATTGGTGCACAAATTCCACTGAAGTCTCTAATGAACTTTCTGTAGAAACTTGCTAAACCATGAAAGCTCCTTACCTCAAACATGCTCCTTGGTGATGGCCACTCCCTGATTTCTTTCACCTTCTCTAGATCCATCTTCAGTTCATTCGAAGAGATCACAAAACCTAAATAAATGAGTTATGTCTTCATAAAAGAGGACTTATTCAAGTTGATTAGCAGTTTCTCCTACTGTAGCCTCCTCATTACTAGCGTTAGGTGCCTCAAATGCTCCTCTTTAGTCCTGCTAAAGATCAATATATCGTCCAAATATACAACCACGAACTTACCAATGAAATCTTTCATAATTTCATTCATCAACCTCATAAAAGTACTTAGGGCATTCATTAAGCCAAATGGCATAACTAGCCACTCATACAGACCTTCATTCGTCTTAAAGGTTGTTTTCCATTCATCACCTTCTCTCATCCTAATATGGTGATATCCACTTTTCAGATCTATCTTAGAAAAGAAATTTTCTCCACTTAAGAAATTCATTAAATCATCCATTCTTGGTAAAGGAAATATGTACCTGATGGTGATCTTGTTGATGGATCTCGAGTCTGTGCACATTCTCCATCCTCCATCTTTCTTTGGGCTTAACACAGTTGGTACTACGCATGGGCTCAAACTTTCTCTGACTAAANGGTCTTTTGGCATGGGATCAAATGTGACATATTTGAAAACCTATCCACCACCACAAATATGGAATCAAACCCTCTTTGTGTTCTTGGCAATCCCAACACAAAATCCATGCTTATTTCATCCCAAGGCCTCTCTGGTATTGGCAATGGTTGATACAATCTAGTGTTCTGTCTTTTTCCCTTTGGATGTTGGCAAATCCTACATTTGTTCACAAAATTTATCACTTCTGTTCTCATACCTGGCCAATAGTATGAACTTCTCAACTATGCAAACATTTTATCGTGGCCAAAATGTCCAGCCAATCCTCCACTATGCTTCTCCTTCAGAAGATTGTCCCTCATTGAGCATCTTGGTATGCACAATTGATTTCCTCTGAACAACAATCCTTCCTGAACCATATACTATGTCCACTAACTTTTGTCTCTTAGTACAAGGCTTGTACATGCTTTGTAGGCCTCCTTGAAATCGGTATCATCACAATACATATCCTTAAGGTGTTCAAACCCCAAGGTCTCCACCTGGAATTCCTGCATGATCAAACATCTCCTGCTTAACGCATCAACAACCTTGTTAGCATTCCCAGCAATATGTTTTATGACAAAAGTAAAATTTTGCATAAATTCAACCCATTTGGAATGCCTCTGGTTCAATTTTTCCTGTCTAGTTATGAATTGTAAAGCTTGGTTATCACTATACAAGACAAATTCTTGCGGGACAAGATAATGCCTCCATTTCTTCAAATCTTGAATTATGGCATAAAACTCCTTGTCATATGTGGAGTATTTATTCTTATTCTCGTTCAGCTTCTCACTGAAATAGGCAATAGGTCGATTGTCCTGACTCAGAACTGCTCCTATTGCAACTCCACTTGCGTCACATCTTACCTGAAATGTCTTCCCAAAATTCAAGAAGATCAGAATTAGTCATTATGTTATCTTCTCCTTCAGTGTATTGAAGCTCCTTTCAGCCTCCTCTGTCCATTTAAAAGACTTGTTCCGCTTCTTCACTGTATCCATCATTGGTGCACAAATTCCACTGAAGTCTCTAATGAACTTTCTGTAGAAACTTGCTAAACCATGAAAGCTCCTTACCTCAAACATGCTCCTTGGTGATGGCCACTCCCTGATTTCTTTCACCTTCTCTAGATCCATCTTCAGTTCATTCGAAGAGATCACAAAACCTAAATAAATGAGTTATGTCTTCATAAAAGAGGACTTATTCAAGTTGATTAGCAGTTTCTCCTACTGTAGCCTCCTCATTACTAGCGTTAGGTGCCTCAAATGCTCCTCTTTAGTCCTGCTAAAGATCAATATATCGTCCAAATATACAACCACGAACTTACCAATGAAATCTTTCATAATTTCATTCATCAACCTCATAAAAGTACTTAGGGCATTCATTAAGCCAAATGGCATAACTAGCCACTCATACAGACCTTCATTCGTCTTAAAGGTTGTTTTCCATTCATCACCTTCTCTCATCCTAATATGGTGATATCCACTTTTCAGATCTATCTTAGAAAAGAAATTTTCTCCACTTAAGAAATTCATTAAATCATCCATTCTTGGTAAAGGAAATATGTACCTGATGGTGATCTTGTTGATGGATCTCGAGTCTGTGCACATTCTCCATCCTCCATCTTTCTTTGGGCTTAACACAGTTGGTACTACGCATGGGCTCAAACTTTCTCTGACTAAAACCTTATCTAACAACTCTTGGACTTGGTTCCTCACCTCCTCATTCTCTCGAGGTGTTAATCTATATGCTGCTTTGTTTGGTAGGCTTTCTCCTGGTATCAAGTCGATATGATGACTGATACTTCTTATGGGCGGCAATGAGTTTGGCAGATCATCCACCGCTATATCAACAAAGTTATCCAGCAGCTCTTGGAATTCTTCAGGTAAATCATCCATTTATGTACTCGTAAGGATGACTTTGGGCTTCCTCACCATAGCGAGCTGCATCCCCTATTCTTCCTTGACTTCTTTCAGGAGTTCCTTCCCACTCATGAAAAGTATGCTTGTGTTGGCTTCCTCTTTCGCTCTCTTCTCCTCCATTGGCAACAACATATGCATCCTACCATTCTTCTCCAATGTATATGTATTCTTCCTTCCATCGTGAATGAAATTTATGTCAAATTGCCATGGTCTTCCCAACAAAATGTGGGATACGTCCATGGGAATTACATCACATGGGATTTCATATTTATATCCTCCTATTTTAATTTCAACCAAGCATTGTTTAGTGATCATTACCTGGTGTCCTTTTTGCATCCATGAGACTTTGTCTAGCCTTGGATGTGCAGTTGTCTTCAACTCCAATTTCTCCACCATCTCTATGGATACTAAGTTGTTAGTACTCCCACTATCAATGATCACCTTTCATACTTTATCCTTAGTCTTGCAAGTTGTCCTGAAGAGATTGTTTCTCTGTACTGGCTTTTCAATTTCTGCCTCTGGTTTTAAGAGAAATTTTCTCAACATTAGGGACGCTCCATCCTCTACTCCTTCTGCTTCAACATCTCTTCATTGTGCTTCTAAAATGTGAGCTTCTCCTCCTTCCTTCTTCTTCTCGGGACATTCCCAAGACATGTGCCCTATCTTCCCACAGTTATAGCACCTTATTCCTCCTCTGCCTCTTCCTTTAGAAGAGTTTCTTCCACCATTCTATCTTCCTCATGAACTTCCTCCTCGTTCTGAGTGATTGTGCGATTTCTTAGCCTTGTCCTTAAACTGATGTGCTCTGTCACGGTTAAATCCCTTGTTTTTTCTTGGGATTGAGCCTTTACCTCTTTCTCGCTGGTTCTATTTTCTGACCAACTTCTCCTCTGCCTTCAGCACAAACTGATAAGCATCTTCCACAGTCCTGACTGACATCATGCTAAGCTCGTCCTGGATCTCATATCTCAAGCCATTTATATATCTGGTGACTTTCTCTTCGTCTCTCTCCTATTGTCCAGTTATGATGTTNTCTTCACTGTATCCATCATTGGTGCACAAATTCCACTGAAGTCTCTAATGAACTTTCTGTAGAAACTTGCTAAACCATGAAAGCTCCTTACCTCAAACATGCTCCTTGGTGATGGCCACTCCCTGATTTCTTTCACCTTCTCTAGATCCATCTTCAGTTCATTCGAAGAGATCACAAAACCTAAATAAATGAGTTATGTCTTCATAAAAGAGGACTTATTCAAGTTGATTAGCAGTTTCTCCTACTGTAGCCTCCTCATTACTAGCGTTAGGTGCCTCAAATGCTCCTCTTTAGTCCTGCTAAAGATCAATATATCGTCCAAATATACAACCACGAACTTACCAATGAAATCTTTCATAATTTCATTCATCAACCTCATAAAAGTACTTAGGGCATTCATTAAGCCAAATGGCATAACTAGCCACTCATACAGACCTTCATTCGTCTTAAAGGTTGTTTTCCATTCATCACCTTCTCTCATCCTAATATGGTGATATCCACTTTTCAGATCTATCTTAGAAAAGAAATTTTCTCCACTTAAGAAATTCATTAAATCATCCATTCTTGGTAAAGGAAATATGTACCTGATGGTGATCTTGTTGATGGATCTCGAGTCTGTGCACATTCTCCATCCTCCATCTTTCTTTGGGCTTAACACAGTTGGTACTACGCATGGGCTCAAACTTTCTCTGACTAAACCCTTATCCAACAACTCTTGGACTTGGTTCCTCACCTCCTCATTCTCTCGAGGTGTTAATCTATATGCTTCTTTGTTTGGTAGGCTTTCTCCTGGTATCAAGTCAATATGATGATTGATACTCCTTATGGGTGGCAATGAGTTTGGCAGATCATCCACCGCTATATCAACAAAGTTATCCAGCAGATCCTGGACTTCTTCAGGTAAATCATCCATTTATGTACTCGTAAGGATGACTTTGGGCTTCCTCACCATAGCGAACTGCATCTCCTATTCTTCCTTGACTTCTTTCAGGAGTTCCTTCCCACTCATGAGAAGTATGCTTGTGTTGGCTTCCTCTTTCGCTCTCTTCTCCTCCATTGGCAACAACATATGCGTCCTACCATTCTTCTCTAATGTATATGTATTCTTCCTTCCATCGTGAATGAAATTTATGTCAAATTGCCATGGTCTTCCCAACAAAATGTGGGATACGTCCATGGGAATTACATCACATGGGATTTCATCTTTATATCCTCCTATTTTAATTTCAACCAGACATTGTTTAGTGATCATTACCTGGTGTCCTTTTTGCAGTCATGAGACTTTGTCTAGCCTTGGATGTGCAGTTGTCTTCAACTCCAATTTCTCCACCATCTCTATGGATACTAAGTTGTTAGTACTCCCACTATCAATGATCACCTTTCATACTTTATCCTTAGTCTTGCAAGTTGTCCTGAAGAGATTGTTTCTCTGTACTGGCTTTTCAATTTCTGCCTCTGGTTTTAAGAGAAATTTTCTCAACATTAGGGACGCTCCATCCTCTACTCCTTCTGCTTCAACATCTCTTCATTGTGCTTCTAAAATGTGAGCTTCTCCTCCTTCCTTCTTCTTCTCGGGACATTCCCAAGACATGTGCCCTATCTTCCCACAGTTATAGCACCTTATTCCTCCTCTGCCTCTTCCTTTAGAAGAGTTTCTTCCACCATTCTATCTTCCTCATGAACTTCCTCCTCGTTCTGAGTGATTGTGCGATTTCTTAGCCTTGTCCTTAAACTGATGTGCTCTGTCACGGTTAAATCCCTTGTTTTTTCTTGGGATTGAGCCTTTACCTCTTTCTCGCTGGTTCTATTTTCTGACCAACTTCTCCTCTGCCTTCAGCACAAACTGATAAGCATCTTCCACAGTCCTGACTGACATCATGCTAAGCTCGTCCTGGATCTCATATCTCAAGCCATTTATATATCTGGTGACTTTCTCTTCGTCTCTCTCCTATTGTCCAGTTATGATGTTCAGCCGGTAGAACTCCTCAGTGTACTCCTTGACTGTCATCCCTTTCTGTCTCAGGTTTTGTAGCTTCTTGAACAGTTTGATCTGGTAGTATTTGGGTATGAACTTAGCCTTCAGTTTGGCTACCATCCTGTCCCAACTTTTTATCTTCTGTTTGCCTTTACTTCTCCTCTCAGCCTGCAGTTCATCCCACCATAGTGTTGCATGCCCTTTTAGCCTGGGGATTGCCTGCTTCACCTTCTTCTCCTCATCAACATCTTCATAGTCAAAGTGTTTTTCCATGGACCTTATCCAATCCAACATTTCTTCAGCATCTATATTTCCCTCGTACATGGGGACCTCTATCTTAGCTTTGCCTCCCAATCTGGAAACTACTCTCAACAAACGTTCTTCTACAACATCCTCTCCTGCAGCTTCTTCAACCTCAACCTCTTCACTTTCNCATGAGACTTTGTCTAGCCTTGGATGTGCAGTTGTCTTCAACTCCAATTTCTCCACCATCTCTATGGATACTAAGTTGTTAGTACTCCCACTATCAATGATCACCTTTCATACTTTATCCTTAGTCTTGCAAGTTGTCCTGAAGAGATTGTTTCTCTGTACTGGCTTTTCAATTTCTGCCTCTGGTTTTAAGAGAAATTTTCTCAACATTAGGGACGCTCCATCCTCTACTCCTTCTGCTTCAACATCTCTTCATTGTGCTTCTAAAATGTGAGCTTCTCCTCCTTCCTTCTTCTTCTCGGGACATTCCCAAGACATGTGCCCTATCTTCCCACAGTTATAGCACCTTATTCCTCCTCTGCCTCTTCCTTTAGAAGAGTTTCTTCCACCATTCTATCTTCCTCATGAACTTCCTCCTCGTTCTGAGTGATTGTGCGATTTCTTAGCCTTGTCCTTAAACTGATGTGCTCTGTCACGGTTAAATCCCTTGTTTTTTCTTGGGATTGAGCCTTTACCTCTTTCTCGCTGGTTCTATTTTCTGACCAACTTCTCCTCTGCCTTCAGCACAAACTGATAAGCATCTTCCACAGTCCTGACTGACATCATGCTAAGCTCGTCCTGGATCTCATATCTCAAGCCATTTATATATCTGGTGACTTTCTCTTCGTCTCTCTCCTATTGTCCAGTTATGATGTTTAGCCGGTAGAACTCCTCAGTGTACTCCTTGACTGTCATCCCTTTCTGTCTCAGGTTTTGTAGCTTCTTGAACAGATTGATCTGGTAGTATTTGGGTATGAACTTAGCCTTCAGTTTGGCTACCATCCTGTCCCAACTTTTTATCCTCTGTTTGCCTTTACTTCTCCTCTCAGCCTGCAGTTCATCCCACCACAGTGTTGCATGCCCTTTTAGCCTGGTGATTGTCTGCTTCACCTTCTTCTCCTCATCAACATCTTCATAGTCAAAGTGTTTGTCCATGGACCTTATCCAATCCAACAGTTCTTCAGCATCTATATTTCCCTCGTACATGGGGACCTCTATCTTAGCTTTGCCTCCCAATCTGGAAACTACTCTCAACAAACGTTCCTCTACAACATCCTCTCCTGCAGCTTCTTCAACCTCAACCTCTTCACTTTCTTCATCACTGACATCCCCAACGCCAGGTGCTCTTCTCTGTGTTTCTTCCATTGTTTCCAATCAGGCGCGAAGCTCTCGCATCTCCCTCTCTACAGCACGGTTGGCTAAAGGTGGCTCTTGTCTTCTTGGCAGTATTATGTTGACTAACTATCACACACAGAGTACAACTCTGAGTTTACTGTCTCCTTCTTTTCCTCCTTCGCCTGAAGTCTACAAATGAAAAACTTAGGCTCTGATACCACTTGATGCATTACCCCTATCCCTCTTAAGGGTTGCACGACCTCTCCGTCAGGATCTTTTGATTCTGGAGCCGAAATGGCTCTTCTAGTTCCAAACTGGAATCCTTGAAAGGAACACAGAGGTCCCCCACAAATTCTCAGTTGGATTTTCCAAGTGCCAAACATGAGCTCCCACAACACACGACCAAGAGCCGTGACCTTGCGCTAATCCAAAAAGGGTGCTTGTCATGGACCAGAAATTCACAAGTCAAGCGTCCTGTCCCTTTTTCCTTCAAATCCATGGTCGTCGAAATGTCGAAATATCATGGATCGGGACTTCACAAGTCAAGCGTCCCGCCCCTTCATCCTTCGAACCCCCGGTTGTCGAAATGCCAAAATATCGTGGGCCAAGACTTCACAAGTCAAGCGTCCCATCCCTTCGTCCGTCGAACCCCTAGTTGTCAAAATGCTGAAATGTCCCAGCACCTATTCCTTCGAGTTTTCACATTTCGCGAAATCAAGATGCAAGGGATATCTCTGCTCCTTGGAATCCCTGGTTGGCAGAATGTCGAAATGTCCCAGCGCCTATTCCTTCAGGTTTTCGCGTTTCGCGAAATATGGGTGCAAGGGATATCTCTTCTCCTTGGAATCCCTAGTTGTTGAAATGCCGAAATGTCCTAGTGCCTATTCTTCCAGGTTTTCGCGAAATCTGGGTGCAAGGGATATCTCTACTCCTTGGAATCCCCAGTTGTCGAAATGCCGAAACGCCGAAATGCCTTGGCATTCGATCAATGACTCACAATAGTCCTTGGGATCTACAGTCCACGTCCGACCTTGCTATTTCACTATTTCACAATTCGGGGTTTTGGGAGACAAGGACCTATGTCCTTCCAACTCGCGATACCTGAAATTGCAAAATGGACCAACGGTCCAGAGCTGCCTGTGATCGACAGTTCACATTGAATCACGATTTCACGATTTCATGATTCGGGGTTTTGAGAGACAAGGATCTCTGTCCTTCCAACTCGCGGTACCCGAAATCGTGAAATGGACCAACGGTCCAGATCTATTTGAGATCGATGGTCACTATTCCTCCTGAGATTTGGACATCAAAATGCCCTCATGACTAACCTCCTCGCAGCTCCACCTTATCCAATGGCTACTGGGGTTTCGGCGTTTCTCCTCAAGGAATTTCCACTGTCTGTTAAGATCTTTGGGATCTCCCCTCTCGGATCTATGCAGCGTTAAAGCCTGCGCTTCTCCCTCAAATCGAATAGTCTACAGAATCTTCCTCCACGATCCAACGCTCGACGACGTTCTTCCTCTAGAGAATGAGTTCTTGGATCTCGATAACACTTTCCGAAGTGTTATTCCTCCTGAGCTTTGTCTGGTTTAGACTTCAATTTTCCGCGCACTCCTTGCATTTGAGGGATTTCGATAACTCAGATCCACGGTATTTCTCGTAGAGAAATTCCTCCTGATCTCCTTACGTTCCTCTCTAGCTCGATGCACACCTTGCAGAGCTTCCAATGAAGAGAAACAATTGAAACTGGAAAAACTCACAGTTCCATCCACATGTTCATGTAAACAAAAATGACAGGAAAATGCCCACAGTCCACACACCATACATTTGGATCAATTTTCCATTCTGTTATATTCACAAATTCCCAATGGCTACAAAATACATTCAAAATTACAGTAACTCAAAACACTGAGATCTCCTGCTAACTCGTAGTTCTCTCTTACAGCTAATTTTTCTCTGTATTGCAACTCTCTCTAACTGGGTGTACAAACTTCTACATAACTCAAAAATGTTCCTAGGGTTTCCCCTGGATACTTGCCTACTCTAAAATTCATCCTACGCTATCTTAGTTCAGACGCATTCCAGAGCCGAAGTGGAAACTCCTACTCTATTTACAATTTCAAAACTTGCCTCAAAGGGTAAAATTCGGCATCAGTTCAAGCGTGCATCCAAAGGTGAATTCCTGCTCTGAGTGGAGGCGGATTCTGAAATCGACTGTAACTGGCCATGTTGAAGTTATGGAAGAACTCTCACGTGTTGAGTGGTCTCGCCTCTGTGCACTTGCCAACGATGCTTCTGCATCATTCCACTTGGAAAACCAACTAGAAATATCATCATTATCATTATCGATTTTGTATTGTTTGACTTCAATAAACCAGTATTCATAACACTTTATTATACATATTCAATACATGTGAGATTGCTTATTAATTATATAATGAAAATTTTGGATGTGAGATTGCTTATTAGTTGTATAATTCAGTTAATATTTGATTTATAAATAATAATGTAAACAAGTTGGGGAAATTAAAATAAAGTAATAAAGTAAAATTATAAAAAAAAATGTAGTTAGAATGTTAAAATTTAATATACCAAAAACATTAAAAACAATTAAAAGTTTTGATTCCATATTCTATTCCCTTTAATAAATTTTAAATGGGCCTAAAACATTAAAAACCATTAATGTTATAAAAGTTTTGATTCCATATTCTATTCCCTTTAATAAATTTTAAATGGGACGCATGAACCATTTTCATTGAATTCGATAATGATGATCAAAGATATACACATGAACCATTTTCAATGAATGGCAATGATGTGAGTTGATGTTTCCATTTCTTTATTGAATTTTGAATTCAATCATGAGGATCAAAGATAGTCTATCNCGTACATGGGGACCTCTATCTTAGCTTTGCCTCCCAATCTGGAAACTACTCTCAACAAACGTTCTTCTACAACATCCTCTCCTGCAGCTTCTTCAACCTCAACCTCTTCACTTTCGTCATCACTGACCTCCCCGACGTCAGGTGCTCTTCTCTGTGTTTCTTCTATTGTTTCCATTCGGGCGCGAAGCTCTCGCATCTTCCTCTCTACAGAACCGTTGGCTAAAGGTGGCTCTTGTCTTCTTGGCAGTATTATGTTGACTAACTGTCACACATAGAGTACAAATCCGAGTTCTCTGTCTCCTTCTTTTCCTCCTTCGCCTGAAGTCTACAAATGAAAAACTTAGGCTCTGATACCACCTGATGCATACCCCCTATCCCTCTTAAGGGTTGCACGACCTCTCCGTCAGGATCTTTTGATTCTGGAGCCGAAATGGATCTTCTGGTTCCAAACTGGAATCCTTGAAAGGAACACACAGGTCCCCCACAAATGCTCAGTTGGATTTTCCAAGTGCCAAGCATGAGCTCCCACAACACACGACCAAGAGCCGTGACCTTGCGCTAAGCCAAAAAGGGTGCTTGTCATGGACCAGAACTTCACAAGTCAAGCGTCCTGTCCCTTTTTCCTTCGAATCCCTGGTCATCGAAATGCCGAAATATCATGGATCGGGACTTCACAAGTCAAGCATCCCGCCCCTTCATCCTTCGAACCCCCGATTGTCGAAATGCCAAAATATCGTGGGCTGAGACTTCACAAGTCAAGCGTCCCATCCCTTCGTCCTTCAAACCCCTGGTTGTCGAAATGCTAAAATGTCCCAGCACCTATTCCTTCGAGTTTTCACATTTCGCGAAATCAAGATGCAAGGGATATCTCTGCTCCTTGGAATCCCTGGTTGGCAAAATGTCGAAATGTCCCAACGCCTATTCCTTCAGGTTTTCGCGTTTCGCGAAATCTGGGTGCAAGGGATATCTCTTCTCCTTGGAATCCCTGGTTGTTGAAATGTCGAAATGTCCCAGTGCCTATTCTCTCAGGTTTTCGCGAAATCTGGGTGCAAGGGATATCTCTACTTCTTGGAATCCCCAGTTGCCGAAATGCCGAAACGCCGAAATGCCTTGGCATTCGATCAATGACTCACAATAGTCCTTGGGATCTACAGTCCACGTCCGACCTCGCTATTTCACTATTTCACAATTCGGGGTTTTGGGAGACAAGGACCTATGTCCTTCCAACTCGCGATACCTGAAATCGCAAAATGGACCAACGGTCCAGAGCTGCCTATGATCGACAGTTCACATTGAATCGCGATTTCATGATTTCATGATTTGGGGTTTTGAGAGACAAGGATCTTTGTCCTTCCAACTCGCGGTACCCGAAATCATGAAATGGACCAACGGTCCAGATCTATTTGAGATCGATGGTCACTATTCCTCCTGAGATTTGGACATCAAAATGCCCTCACGACTAACCTCCTCGCAGCTCCACCTTATCCAACGGCTAGTGGGGTTTCGGCGTTTCTCCTCAAGGAATTTCCACCGTCTGTTCAGATCTTTGGGATCTCCCCTCTCGGATCTATGCAGCATTAAAGCCTGCGCTTCTCCCTCAAATCGAATAGTCTACAGGATCTTCCTCCACGATCCAACGCTCGACGACGTTCTTCCTCTAGAGATTTTACTCACTTCAAAATTAGAATAATTTCTAAGTCTTCGAAGACTTGGTCTTTGTTCCTTCTAGGGAATGAGTTCTTGGATCTCGATAACACTTTCCGAAGTGTTATTCCTCCTGAGCTTTGTCTGGTTTAGACTTCAATTTCCCGCGCACTCCTTGCATTTGAGGGATTTCGATAACTCAGATCCACGGTATTTCTCGCAGAGAAATTCCTCCTGATCTCTTTACGTTCCTCTCTAGCTTGATGCACACCTTGCAGAGCTTCCAATGAAGAGAAACAATTGAAACTGGAAAAACTCACAGTTCCATCCACTTGTTCATGTAAACAAAAATGACAGGAAAATGCCCACAGTCCACACACCATACATTTGGATCAATTTTCCATTCTGTTATATTCACAAATGCCCAATGGCTACAAAATACATTCAAAATTACAGTAACTCAAAACACTGAGATCTCCTGCTAACTCGTAGTTCTCTCTTACAGCTAATTTCTCTCTGTATTGCAGCTCTCTCTAACTGGGTGTACAAACTTCTACATAACTCAAAAATGTTCCTAGGGTTTCCCCTGGCTACTTGCCTACTCTAAAATTCATCCTACGCTATCTTAGTTCAGACGCATTCCAGAGCCGAAGTGGAAACTCCTGCTCTATTTACAATTTCAAAACTTGCCTCAAAGGGTAAAATTCGGCATCAGTTCAAGCGTGCCTCCAAAGGTGAATTCCTGCTTTGAGTGGAGGCGGATTCTGAAATCGACTGTAACTGGCCATGTTGAAGTTATGGAAGAACTCTCACGTGTTGAGTGGTCTCGCCTCTGTGCACTTGCCAACGATGCTTCTGCATCATTCCACTTGGAAAACCAACTAGAAATATCATCATTRTCATTATCGATTTTGYATTGTTTGACTTCAATAAACCAGTATTCATAACACTTTATTATACATATTCAATACATGTGAGATTGCTTATTAATTATATAATGAAAATTTTGGATGTGAGATTGCTTATTAGTTGTATAATTCAGTTAATATTTGATTTATAAATAATAATGTAAACAAGTTGGGGAAATTAAAATAAAGTAGTGAAGTAAAATTATAAAAAAAATGTAGTTAGAATGTTAAAATTTAAGGCCCATTTAATGTTATAAAAGTTTTGATTCCATATTATATTCACTTTAATAAATGTTAAATGGGCCTTGTTAAAGATATAAATGGGCCTTGTTTTCTATGGGCCTTGTTAAATTTTAAATGGGACGCATGAACCATTTTCATTGAATTCGATAATGAGGATCAAAGATATACACATGAACCATTTTCAATGAATGGAAGTGATGTGAGTTGATGTTTCCATTTCTTTATTGAATTTTGAATTCAATCATGAGGATCAAAGATAGTCTATCGAGATTGGATATTGGTATTGATGGCACATTCTCACCAATATTCAAACTTTACACAGAAAACAACAAAACAAGTATATTAAAAAGTTGGAATTTTAGTTATGAATGAATAAAACAAATATCATAACTCTATGCTTAAAGTTATGTACTTCATATACTATATAACAGTATATAGAATAAAATGTCATTTGATTTTATGCAAAGTAAGCCACATCCTCTTAATTTTTTGGAAAATATTGATAACTTTTATTAAAGGTGGGGTGGGAGTTATTAGAGAAATGTATAAAATTAAAGATAAATGATTTATAGATATTTAAATATTTTTCAAGTCAAATTTTAATATCTTTGTTTTTTTTAATTTTTTCATTTCTTTTTTTATATATATTTTAATTTTATTTATAAATATAATTGTTTATATTAATAGTTTTTCACAATGGGGAGATAGGTGTGAGTGTCACTTATTACTTTAAAGAAAGAAATGAAATTAAGTATGCTTGTCTTAGTGTTGAACAAAATAATGAAGTGGAAACTCTTGTAGTGTTACAAGGTCTCATTATTGTAAAAATGAATAGAGTTAACAAAGTCATAGTGATTGGTGACTCCATGGTTGTTATTAGAGATTTACATTATAATGCACTCCTAACTAGCCTTCCTCTTGTAATAGTGTGTCAAAAAGTTATTTCTATAGCAATGGAATTCAACTCAATTGAATTTTATCTTATCCTTTGCTCACTAAACTTAGAAGCAAATTCAAAAGTGAATGCTAGGGTCTTGCTTGACGAGGGTGTTCATAATATAAGAGGGGGGTAGGTGTATTATCTTTGTGTAAGGGAGGTGATTATTCTGATATGTGGGATGTTTGGGAGGTTTATGGGAATAAATATGGCCAAAGTAGAGGTTGAGCATGCAATTGGAAAGTTTTGGGCATCTTTGGGCCTCCATATGGGTTTTAGTATTCTTGATAGGAGTCTTCCTTTGTGGTAAGGGCATCCATTAACAAAACACTACCACTGTCGTAGTTGGTTCTATATCATTTGTAATTTGAAGGAGCTCCAAAAGGATATGAAGCATTGTGAAAGGAATGCTAAGGAGACCAACATAATTATTGTTTCTTCGACTAAATAGTGGAGTGGGTGGAATGAGGAATTATAGATCCAAACAAGGGAAAATAACATGACATGAGACCAATGTGTCGTTGAAGTGAGTGAGCACATTATGAGTTTGAGAGATTGGGAAGCATAGATGCATGATTTCATGAATGTCCATTGAGAAAAGAAGGTCAAAATGGACTATGCCATAGTGGCATTGCAAGCTCTAGTTGGAAGAATGGTGGAACATCCCAAGATCTCATGAGTAATTTTGGAGTCTCTCATGCCTAGTACTATGGACACTTCTGTTGATTCAACCTCAAACTATCTTCTAGGAACTTTTATGGGTTATAATTTCAACCACTTTGTGCAAGAAGTTAGAAATACACTAGAGTATTCAGGCACATATGCCACCAAGAAAATGGAAGAAGACAAAGAAACAAAACACATGGACCTAAAAATTACTTCCCACATAGGGCTTAGTTAGATTTCTAGTTTTATTTTATGTTTATAATATGTATTGTTGCTATATGTTTCTTTTACACTAGTTTGTAAGACAATATACTTACCCATCTAAAGGTAGATGTTTTTGGAAAAATGAATGTAAGTATTGCTTGGATGGAACCTGTTCATATGAAAAACTAGAGGCATGACTTCAAAACCTACCTTACCTTTTATAAATTTAACACCTACCTTACCTTTTATAAATTTAATTATATAGTTTGAATACAATATTTTTTTAATATAAATCCTTTAACATTACTGTGAAAAAAAATATTTCTGTCACTAAAATTTTTTATTACCTCTTCTACCCATTCCTTTTATAACTAAATACACATTATTATTATTATTATTAGTTGTTCTAAATGAAACTATTATCATTTGTATCGAAGACTAGTTTTGTCTATACTATGCAACAAAGTAATACAAAACAAAATGGGAGTGTCTAAAAGAACAATTTCAAATAGACGCAAAAATTCAAAATGATTACTAATTGCATGAGTAGTTATTATAGTTCTAGAAACATAGCTAAAACATTTGTTGGTATATAGCCTAGGAATAGAGATAGAACTGAAATAGTTTTGCAAAACATATAAAAACTTGAGCTTAAAATAAAACATGTCCACTAAGTGCTTCTTTCCTGACATCTTCTTAGAGCTATCTCCAATGTTGTATTTCCATTTTGCACGTCTTCATCCTTGATTGATTCTCTTGTTGACCAATGTAAATATTTGGAAAATAATCTAGAGAGTGAGAGCTCCTGGGAAGACTTAAAAACAATTCATATTACGTGTTAAGGTTTGCTTCCATTTTCTCTATTTGTTGACTTTGACGTTCGACAATGACTAATAATTCAACTTTTTTGGCCTTCTGATTATCAAGATGAGACAACACTCTACTATTGAAATGATAAAAATGTACCTGGAAATCATAGAGTTCATAGGGGATACATTGAATTGCATGCATTTGACCCTCGATGCTACTCAAGTCCATAGAGAAGGTTCTAGTTTCAAAAGTACCAAAGTGATGAAGAAATATCCGAGCTAAGAGCATCCAACAAATATAGAACTTGAAACCTCTCACTGATTCCCAATCCTCCATGAGACATGAGACAGGCACAAGCCACATATTCCTTTGCCAAATCAGAAGCTAAGAAAACAATTAGGTGGTTCTGAAACTAACAGGGTTAAAACTTCACATACACAAGCAAATATTGAAACTCGTATACAATAAAACCTCACTTGCATTATGGAGCTCCATCAAATCACCCTCAATGACTGCTCATTCACCTTGTATGTAGAAGTGTAAGAGAGGTACAAAGGGGTGGGATGTGGTTAATGGCCATCCCATTGCCTATGAAACTTCACACCACTTGTCTATTGGTATCAAAGGCATGTGACTTTAATGTTTGGAAAGCTTTTATTCATGGGAGGTATGATTTAAAAGGGACCCTCCCTTCTAGACCTAGTAATCCTTCATTTAACAAATCCCCTTTATTTTCTATTGTATATTTAGGTGGTTGAATACTCTTAGCACCTGATAAAATTCTATAAATTAGAAGCTTCTTGCCACCCTTGAGCTCTTTTAATCAATCTATAGAGGCTTGAATTATGAGATAACGCTTGGTTTCACATTTGTCGAATTAATATTAATGAATGCTCAACAACAATTAGGATATTAATTCCCTTTGATTTTAGAATGGTCAATTCCTTAAACAGAGCTAATACTTTTGCTTGATTGTTGGTGGACTTCCCTAAGCCCCAAGAAATTTTTAATTTAAGATTTATGTTGAAAACAAAAATTCCTCACAACCCCTACCACCCTTAACTAAACACACATTATTATTAATAACATATTTACTAAAAACACATTATTTGAATAATATTTTTAATTAAATATTTACACTATCCCAAACATACCATTTCCCTCCCCTTAAATATAAACACTACTCCAAACTTCTCATTTTTTTTTTTATAATTACTTGTTAAAAACATTTTTATTCTCAAATTATATTTAAGAAATGATCATGGTTTTCAACAAACACATTTTAATTTTTATTGCTCATTAGTGCATAAGCACTAAATTATCAACAAACCCATTTTTATTGGCCATTACTTCATAACCTTTAATAACAAATTTTAAATTAATAAATTTTAAATGGAGCTTTGTCAAAGATATACACATCAACCATTTTTGTCAATTGTGTCTAATTTGTATGCTTGTAAGATGAAGTGTTATCCTTTCTACCCAGGTTCTATTCTTGTTAATTACATGTTCAACTCATTATAAATAAATTGTTAAAATAACTTCAAACTCTATTGTTGAACTGACATTATCTAATAAAAAATCAAGAATTTACTCTCAATACCATCCTCAAAATAAGAAAAATACTCTAAAATTTTCCCCCAAAATTATTACTTAAACAATATACACATAAATCATTAAACAAAAATGAAATAATGTAAGTTGATGTTTTCTTATTGAATTCATAAATTCAATCATAATCATAAAAAAATCTCTTACAATCTTGAATCAAGATTGGATATATATAATTTCCATTGAATTCAATCATGAGTATCAACAAGAGGCTACTACACTCGAGATTGGATAAGATTGGTATCGGTGGCACATTCTAACCAATATTTAACTTTACACATAAAACAAAACAATTATACCAAAAAAATAGAATTTTAATTATGAGTGAATATAACAAATACCATATCTCTATGGTTAAAGTTGTGTACTTTATATACTATATAAAAAAAAATGTATATAGAAAGATAAAACATCAAATGTCATTTCATTTTATTCAGCTTTTGACTTTTGTGGAAAATATTAATAAGCTTAATTACAACTTTATAGATATTTAACATTTTTTTTTTATTTTTGCCAAATCTTAATATTCTATTTTTATCTTTGACAAGTTTAAAGTTTCTCTTTATATATTTTAATTTTATTTATAAAATATAATCATTCATAAACATTAATTTTATTTATAAAATATAATCATTCATATTCTATCTTTGATAAGTTTAAAGTTTCTCTTTATATATTTTAATTTTATTTATAAAATATGATCATTCATAAACATTAATTTTATTTATAAAATATAATCATTCATAAAGATAAGTGATATTTTACTATGAGAGACTAAGTAATATTTTACTATGGGGAGACAAGTGTGAGGGTCATTTATGATTTAAAAAAAAACCTTACAAATAATGAACTAAAAGACCTCGCAGTGCTACAAGGATTCATCATCGTAAAAAATAACGAAGTTACCAAAATCATAATGATGGATGACTTCATGGTTGTTATCATAGCTTTACACTATCATGCACTCTTGATTAGTTGTCCTGTTGCAAGAGTGTGTCAACAAATTATTGCTATAATAATGCTCAACAAATTATTGCTATAATAATGCAATTCAATACAATTGAATTGTATCATATTCTTTATTTACTAATCTCTAAAGCAAAATCAAAAGTGAATGCTAGGGTCTTACTCAACAATGGTGTTTTTAGTATAAAAGGTAGTAGGATTATTATTGTAACAACTCTAGTTAAATAGTTGCATAGGGTTTATCAAGTAGAGTTAATTAAATAATTAACTGTCCTAGTGTGTATTAGTTAAATAACGATTACTTATTAATAATATTAATTAATCAATTATTTATTTATTAATTGTTTAATATATGTTGGTTAATTAATTAATTAATTAACACATTTAAGGTTTGGGTAAAGAATTAAAGGATTAATAACTTTAATTTATTTATTATAAAACTTTACATATGACAGGGGATAGGGTATTGAATGGAAGGATAAGGTAGTAAATGGAGGGATAAGGTGGGTGGCATTAAAGGAAGGAGGAGGCGGTGAATGGGGGAGGATATGACTGGGCAGAGGCCTTCGGGAGAGGGGGATGAAATTTTGGAGAAGGAAGCATTATTGAGAGGGAAGGACTGTATTTTCTGTGGGGTATTTTCTGGTTTGGTCTGGAGAGTTTGGGTGGACTGTTACAGGGGTGCACCAGGTTGCTAGGAGTTTTGGGCTCAGGGGCTAGGAATCCTCACGGAATCCTGGAGCTAGGGAGCCAAATAGGCTCTGTTCCTAGCTGACAGGGAGGAAAGATTCAGTTTTGGGCAGAGTTCGGGCAGAGCAGCGAAGAAGACAACCGAAGATTGGGGAATTAGCATCAGACAAAGGTATGAATTTCATGAATTTGTTGTTTTAAGTGGTAATTAATTAAATTTACTTTCATGCTATTAATTAATTTAATTTATGTTGAATAATAAATGATTATATGTTGATGATTAAATTGTACATGATATAATTTCTTCATTCTTAAATTTTAGCTTGTATTTTATAAGGCTCTGTGGGGACAGTGACCTTACAATTATTTCCACATCTACTCTACCATGAATGTCATTAAGGTGATATCATTACCCCCTCATTCATGCAGAATGTTTGGGAGGTTTGCAGGATTAAATATGGTCAAATAAAGGTCAAATATGTAATTGTAAATTTTAGGGAGAATTTAGTCCTCCATCTAGGTGTGAGTATTCTTTATAGGGGTCTTCATTTGTAGTAAGGGTATCCATCCATGGTGCATTACCATTGTTGTTGTTTGTGCTATATCATTTGCAAATTGAAGGAGCTCCAAAAGGATGTGAAGTGTTACGAAAGGAGTGCTAAGGATACCAACATAATTGTTACTTCTTAGACTAAACAATGGAGTAGGTGTAATGAGGAATTAGATATATAAACAAGGGAAAATCACAAGGCACAAAATCTATGTGCCATTGAATTAGTTTGAGAGAATGGGAAGCATAGATACACAGTTTCTTGATTGTCCATCGAGGAAAGTAAGTCAAAATGCTCTATGCTATAGTGGAATTACAAGCTCTAGTTGGAAGAATGGTGAAACATCCCTAGCTCTCATGAGTAATTATGGAGTCCCACATGCTCAATACTATGGACACTTGTGTTGATTCAACCTCAATCAATCTTCTTGGAACTTTTATGGATTCTAATGTCATCCACTTGGTGCGAACAGTGAAAACTTTACTAGAGTGTTTGGGCACACCTTCCATCGAGGAAATGGAACAAGATGAAGCAACAAAAGACGTGGAACTAAACGTTATTTCCCACATAGATCTTAGTTATATTTCTAGTTTTATTTTATGTTTCTGGTATGTATTGTCGCTATGTGTTTTTTTTAAGCTAGTTTGTAAGACAATATACCTTCCCATCTCTAAATAGATGTTTTCAGAAGAACAAATGGAAGTATTTTTTGGATGGAACATATTCAGAGGAAAAACTAAAGACATGGATTCAACACCTACATTACCTTTTGTCAATTTAAATGTACAGTTTGGATGTAATGTTTTTTTAATATAAATCCTTAACCATTATTTTCAAAAAAAAATCTTTCACCAATTTTTTTTTATTACCCTTTTTACCCATTCCTATTAAAACAAAATTTATCATTTATATCAAAGAGAAATTGCAATTGTATTGTGAAACACACTAATACAGAAAAAAGGGTGTTTGGAAGCACAATTTCAAACATAAAAAAAAAAATTCAAAATTACTGCTAATTGTCTAAATAGTTCTATAAACATAGCTAAAATATATACTTGTATATAACCTAATTAACTGAGCTAAAACTAAACCAGTCTTACAAAACATCTAAAAACTAGGCTTAAAATAAAGTTTCCCACTAAGGAAAACTTTTATGTCAAAGGAACACTCTTGAACACTCTTTCCTATGGCTATTGATTTTATTGCAAAATAATAATGTATTATTTAAGGATTCCTTGTTTTAAGCCTTGATGCTTTAGTAGAGGTATGGATATCATTTTAGATATTCTTGACATTGGCGCAAGGGATGTGACATATCTGGTCAAGCTCTCTAGTTTGGTATTCAAGTATCCACTTCATTATAACAAAACATTCACTCCTAAATTAACTAAATTTTTAATAAAGAATGTAAAAAGTACCCAACGACATTTAAATACATTAAAAACACAATTAAATGTAGATATGTATCAACAAATGCTTTCATTTTAAACATATTTGCTTTTTCATTTTCACAAAATTCACAACAACCATTGAATCCATGATAGTGCATATGGTTATATGCATTTTAATAATTGATATCATAATAATTCATATCCCCATTCATTTTCATGAAGAATCATAAACCATTTCATACATAAAATTCATTTTCAATTAAAATTCAAGTACAATAATAGAAAGCGTATATGAGTACTTATATTTAATCTAAATTCTATCTAGGAAACTAGCTTCACATGAGTAATCCACCTTTCATTCATGGGACCCACTATGGATGCCACCCAAGTCAAGGTATGAATCTACTAAGAATAAGAACCACCTATAAGTTCCACCTCTCACCCAACCCAACCTATAATGTTCATGAATCCATTATATCTAGACACTACCATGAAATTCCTCAATGTGACTATCTCTAACCACCTTAACAAACATTCCATCAGTCATGAATGTTGTCCTCTCAACCATTCACAACGCAAGCTCATCTTTCCTTTTGTGCAAGTCACTCCCTTAAGAAATCCATCCCAACAAGTGTAAACGATCTAGATAAGAAGAGTCTAAGCCACTAATTCATCATTGGGGAGATCTAGTATGCCACCCAAGCCAAGGTATGGATATACTAGGAATAAGAATCACTTCTGAGTTCAAACTCTCACCGAACGCATCCTATAGTGCTCATGAATCCACTATATCTAGACACTACCATGAACTTTCTCAATGTAACTATCTCCAACCACCTTACAGTCCATCATCCATGGATATTGTCCGCTCAACCATTCACAAAACAAGCTCAAATTTATTTTTTTTCAAGTCACTCCCTTAAGAAATCCATCCCAACAAATGTAACGATCTAGATAAGAAGAGTCTAAGACACTAATTCATCCTTGGGGAGATCTAGTATGATAGTGTTTGAGTTAAACATAGTCGATTTGCGATACATGCATGGCGTTTTTGGGTTCCTATGTTTTCCTATATCTCTACTCAAAACAACCATGGATTTGTGTCCAATCCAAACCATACTTTCTCATACCAAACATAGAATTGTACGGTTCACAATAGGATCACACCTAATTTCAAGCTCATGGGTTCATGGTATATGGTATGACTACGTGAAGTTACCCACACGAGAAATAATTCAAGTAGCATGGATAATAATGGAGGTAGAAGAATCTCTTCTTTTCAAAATACACCTTATATAGGTTTTCTCACATTAAACATGTACCTATTTTCACAAAATAGGTTTGAAAGATTATTATTTGAACACATACTGGAAGCATTTTTTTTAACAATACTAAAAAAATAACATTCTAATTTTTTTTAACAATAACCTAGTATACTTTTTTTCTTATAAAATTCAATATACTAAAAACATTAAACGTCATGTTAAAATTATAAAAGTTTTGATTCCTGTAACATCCTACTCTTGCAAGCACATGTTATCGACTTATTCTTTGTGGACACTTGCATGCAAGTGATCCAATTATAGTACATGGTTATTTGTTTCGCTTATGGATTATTATGATGATGTTCATTGGTGTGATTTGATGTTATTTGATATATATGTATTGACAGATGTTATTGACGAGTTTCCCTGAGTGTGTAGGACACTTGATGGATTGTGGATGTTGAGGGAATCAATGGACCTCCTTGGACTCTAGATTGAGTCAGGGAGTGGATTGTATTGGTTTGAGTATTTCACTTATACATATTTGACATATGATCGATTATATTATGATGTTGTATATGGATCATTGACAATGTTTTGTTAATGAATGCAGGCTGACGAATGCTTGCTAATATGACTCGCATAAGGAGTAAAGGGGGCATGCACATAAACCATATATAGAGGGAGAGGTGTGGTAGAGTCCCTGTCACAACCTACTAGCACTCCCGATGTGGCTCAAATTGTAGGTTAACTATTACCTAGTTCGAGAGGTCCACGATGTCATGAAGGCAGACCGAGATAGTTGCTCATGAAGATTCTAAGGGGCATGCAATAAGGCAGGGTCTTTATTCCTTAGAAGCCCTTAGTCTCTCACAAGGTCGCTTGAATGGAGTGCTGACTCTAGGGGTTGGACAACTACCAAAACCAGTCAAAGGCGAGTGGCACCCTTAGAGCACAGAGTGCGTCTTGAAGGGCACATCGTGTAAATAAAAAAAAAATTGAGTCAATGAATCTAGGTGGCCTAGAAAACCCTGAGTGAATAATTAACCTTGTAAAATCTTGAGCTATGTCGGATCAATTAATTAAGGATTCAAATTATTAATTATAAATCCCTATAAGAGCCTAAGTCTTTGCAAATAAAATTTAATTAAACCTAAGCATAAGTTTTGTAAAGAGGCTAAACTAAAATTAATAACTAAAGAAAAAGGGGAATGAGGTAAGTAATTTCAAGAATTAAGTAAATTGAAATAATCTCAATGATTTGATTTAAGGCACATAGGTGTAAGAAATTATTAAAAGGGGGTTTTTAAAATAAGAAAGAAACATATAGGAGAGAATGTGTACGCATAAAAAGGAATCTAGTGTATAGTTAACACTAGTGTAACTAAAGAAGAATCCTATTTTAACTCAACTCAGATTTAGTAAGGTGTCATTCATTAATTAGAAGTAAAGGGAATAAAGAGACAACTAGGAGTGATTCAAGGAGCGCTTTTAGGATGGGTGAGGGAAATTAAATTTTATTAAAATAAAATGTGGTTTTACTTGTGCAAATTGGGGAAAAGGGTGACAAGTGTAAGGGGGAAATAATTATAAATTATTTTATTTAAAAAGAAAACTAATCGTGAAAGTGGGGATGAGTTATGGGGAAATGATATAAAACAAATGGCTAAGATGAAAAAAAAAACACACGGGTTATGGGTAAAGTTATGCTACATAATTTTTGACTGGTTTTACTTGTGAGAGTTAGGAAACCCATCTTGAGAGAGAGTGGTGGCTCTACCTTGTGAGGCAAGCTGGGAGCTATAGGATTTTTGGTTATGTGTGTGCATGTCCCATTTTCGGCTCGGGGGGATAAGGGGGAAGAAGAGTTCCCCTAGCATTGGTTGGGAGGTACTCGTGAAGTCTCTATGGTTAGCAAGTGGGAGGTGGAAGGGAACGTCAGTTGCGGAGAGCATCTCTGAGCCCAGCTTCATCAGTGACGGTATTCTCTTTAGCGATTTTCATTATATTAAAATTTGTTTATATATATATATATATATATATATATATATATTTGTTTTTGCCCTCCCTCTTTCTCAATCCTAGGAAGGATTCGGGATGACTTGCGTGACTCTCACTATTCGTCATTGGAAGAATTTTGGGCCAAAATTTGTGCCCTCACTGATACTGATACTGGAATGATATTGGGTTGCCTAGTACACCCTCTCTCTCTCTACCCGCTCAGTCTAGGAAGAATTCGAGTATGCCAAGTGTGCCCTCCTTCACAATTTTCCATGGCTATCTCTTTTTCCAGAAATTTCTTTTTTCTGCAACAGTTTGAATGTGCCTTCCCTAGCGATTTTACATGTGAAATTTAGCTTAAGAACACTCGGCATGCCTACTCCAACTATTATAGTGGTGGTAGCACCGACCATGACGAGAACAAATATGTGTGTATTAACATTAGAGGGAATGATGAGGGTAGTAAGTCGCGAAGACTCTTGAATGTTAAATTCCTTAAATAAATCATTAATTAAAGGAATTATATTTATAATCATTTTAAATTGCAATGTCACCTTTAATGTAATTTTGTTTGTATAATTAATGTTTTTTTATACACTAAATATGTAGATAAACTATTCTTCCAATAACTCAAACTTATAAGCTTCAATTGTTGTTTACAACAAATATATTGACAATAATAAGGCAAAGTAATAATTATGTCAAACCATTATCGTTCTTATTTTTATTTTCATTATTTTTAGTTCTATTTTATGTTATATTATTATTTTTCATAGTTGCATGGTAGTTCATGGAAAATGCACAGTTGTAACTCTCAATTGACATGCTCAAATATGGACGTATCTAGAGCCCGATGTGAACATGCTCTAAGAAATTAATTTCCCTTATATAAAAATGAAATCAATGATTGAAGAGGTGCAAAATAAGATCAAAATTAAGCTGAACTTAAGTTGTTTGTTTGCTAAAGTTCTAACCAATATGATCTATATTTTTTGAAATATGAATTTTAGTTTAAATTATTTAGGTGTGGTCCCTTCCCCAATCCTTTAAATGGATGTGCAATAGTTGAATGCTTATTAGTTCTTTTTGATGTAATCCTTCATTGCTTGCTTCAAGAGTATTTGGTCCTTTAGGAGACACTTAATGGGGTTGTAATTGCTATTGATTCCATTTATATCCTCTTGCATCATTTAAAATAAAGTTGATTACTCTTGTGCCATTAGAATAATGTTGACACATGATTGATTAAGTAATTATATTCTCTTGCACCATTGAAATAAAGTTGATTACTCTTGCGCCCTTCGAATAACGTTGACCTATGATTGATTAAGTATTTATATTCTCTTACGCCATTGAAATTATGTGATTACTCTTGCGCCATAAAAATAATGTAGATGTATGGTCGATTTAGTCATCAGATTCCCTTGCGCCATTAGAATAATGTTGATATGTGTTTGATTATGGGATTTAGACACCTATGGGATTTAGACACCTCCTTGTTCCTCAGAACAATCACCGGCCCTGAGACCTTAAGTGTTCAAAATCAATCGGATGAATCCTGGGCTTGAGTGTTTCTTATGTGTCTTGAAGGTCCTAACCATGCAAGATAGGTTGGGAGGGTAGTTCTTTAAATGTTCAAGTGATATGGTTGATCAATTATTTGTATCTTGCTTCAGGAGCAGGATGTGTTGAAACACATTGCTAATTGTCATTATGTGTTGATCTTGTGTCGCTAATGATTATGTTAATGCGTTGAATTACGTCGCTTTAATTATGATTTCATATTGATTTTGCATTGCTATGAGTTATGTTGTGACGATTTTAATTTCCTAAGGAAAAAAAAAATTACTTGTTGTACATAACTATTTATTGTCGTAACGGAGGGGACGTTACATATGGTATCAGAATGGGTTCAACCCTGTGATTGTGGATCATCACACCTTCCTCTATATTAAACATTTGATTAATAATTTATTGTTAATTTAAAAATTGAAATTTTCCCTACGGTAATCGTGGTTAGAGGACGCCATGGAGGTAGACGATGTGGTGTTAAGGGAGGAGGTGTAATTCCTCCAGTAGCACCCACGTTGGAGGGGTCTAACCCCCAAGGAGAAGAACATGTCATTGGACAGGAGCATATTGTTGTAGGGGATCTGGTTGGTCTTAGGAGGTCTTTCCAGAAGATGTCATAGGCCTTGATTAACCGAATAGATATAGATGAGGCCAGGGTGTCTATACCCAATGAGGGTTCACAACATGCTCCAAATAGTAGTGGTATCATTCATAGAGAACTCGAGAAGGTTGAGTTTCCCGAGTTCATGGATTCCACAGATGGCTCAACCGCTGAGGCATGGTTGGATAACATGGCAATGTGATTCCCACTTCACGATTTCACCTCCAACATGAAAGTCCACATGGAGGTCTTTCAGCTAAAGGGGATCACTCTTCTATGGTGGAAGATGCTCCTACCTCAACTAAACATGGTCTTCGAAGATGTGTCATGGGAAATGTTCGAGGAGAGGTACCGAGAGAGGTACTTACCATAGGAATTCATTGAGATCCATCTCAATGAGTTCAACACCTTACGACAGGGTGGTCATACGGTGCCCGAGTATGAGGCTCGATTCATGGAGCTTCTTAGGTATGATCCACATATGAACACCGAGAAGCTAACGGTCAACAAGTTTGTGTTCGACCTTAACTTCAACATTCATATGAAGGTGAGGATATTAATGCCTCATAAGTTGCACGATGCATTTCAGAAGGCCCGCATAGATGAGAAAGAGCTGACCAGCAGGGGGTAGGACAGGACTCCTGCAAAACCGACTGGACATACGATATCAGGTGCGCAACAACATCAGACACTAGCCAGACATACATCAAGGTATCGAGATACATCTAGAGGAACCTCAGCAGATGACTCCCTATAGTGGACCACCGCATCAACAACAGTTCAGACCGCAACAACAACAATTTAAGCCTGTTCAAAAGAACAAACCGGGTTCTCAAAATGGAAGGCCAACAACTTCTACGTCGGGTACCAGGAGTACTGGACCAAATACCGGATTTTGTACATGTAGAGATTCATAGTACCAGCGGGACTGGCCCATTGAGAAGGCCAGAGCAACCAAATCAATAGGACACACTACGGTTGGAGATTTGGGCAAGGCCCACAGGATTCATGCAATGATGAATAACCGCCACGACGAGCACCAATCCATTGTGCTCGAGATGTCAGGTATAATCGCTGAAAAAAATTTTAGTATTTTGATAGATCTTGGTGCTATAGAAAGCTTTATTTCTAGTGCAATGCTGAAAGGAATTAAGGTAAAGGCAGTCAAGCAAGACGAGTTTAGGTACGTAGAAATGGATTCACGTGCCAAACATAAGTTTGGACGAAAGGTTATGGACTTGCGCATTAACTTGGGAGATTTTTTAACAAAGTTCGACCTATACGTCACGATATTAGGATATTATAAAATCGTGATTGGTATGGATTGGTTGGAATCACATGATGCGATACTCAACTGTAAGATGAAACGATTGAGTTTGACTGATGACAAGGTTAATTTCTTCCCTACAACTACAAAAGAATATGCACAAAGGATGTAAGTTATACTCAATCTTAGCGCTAAATGACAAGGGCGAGGAAAAAGGATAAGAAAACCTTCCTGTAGTACGAGAGTTTGTTGACGTGTTTCCAGAAAATTTACCAGGATTTCCACCCGAAAGAGAGTTGGACTTTACCAACGACTTAAAACATGGGACTGAAACGATAGCAAGAACACCTTATCAGATGTCAACGCTTGAGTTACAGGAGTTGAAAATGCAATTGAAGAATTTATTAGACCTAGGATTTATACATCCAAGTGTGTCACCCTGGGGTGCACCTATTATTTTCATAAGAAAGAAAGATGGGTCATGGAGACTCTGTATTGACTACCGTCAATTGAACAAGGCAACAATCAAGAACCAATATCTGTTGCCTATAATAGACGATTTTTTTTATCAAATGAAAGGTGTGACAATGTTTTCAAGGATTGACTTGAGATCAGGATATCACCAATTACAGATTAAAGAGGAATACAATCCTAAGACTGCATTCAAGACGAGGTTCGAACATTATGAGTTTATCGTTTTACTGTTTGGACTGACAAATTACCTCGGGGTATTCATGAGATTGATGAATGGGGTGTTCCATGAATACTTGGACAAGTTTATTCAAGTATTCATTGATGACATATTGATATATTCTCATATGATGGAAGAACATGACAAACATTTAAGCTTAGTACTACAGTGTTTACGAGAAAACAAATTATACGAGAAACTATCGAAATGTTCATTCTACCAATCGAAGATTCATTACTTAGGGCATGCTATATCCGACAAAGGCATAGTTGTGGATCCAACGAAGGTAGAGGCTATTATGGAATGGCCTGCACCGACAAATGTACCAGAAGTATGCAACTTTATGGGTTTAGCATGATATTACTAATGGTTCATCAAAGTTTTTTCAAAGATAGCAAATACGATCACATAATTTCAATACATCTCAAGGTAATTAAGAAGGCATGAGGAGAACTATGCAATGCATGATTTGAAGTTATTGGCCATTGGGTATTCCTTGAGAGTGTGGAGACACTATTTGATTGGAAAAAAATTCGAACTAAAAGCATATCACTATGGATTACAACACATATTTATGCAGAGTGACTTGAACACACGACAGAGGCGTTGGTTGGAATTGCTTAGTGAATACGACTTTGAGATTTATTACATTAAAGGTACGATGAATAGAGTGTTAGCTACGTTGAGTTGGAGACCATGCATATTCTCGGTGATACCTCTCTAGATGAATCTTGTAGAAAATATTATAGCTATACAGTTCGACGATGTCTAGTATAAAGAGGTTAAGGAAAATATCGGACAAGAAACCATGATGGTACCAAAGTTTGAAGGATATGCATTGGACAACGATGGAATGATGAGGTATAATAACTGGATTTACTTACTGCCTAATGACGAATTGAGAAGTTTGATCTTAATCGAAGCTCATGGAGCATCGTACATTGCTCATCTAGGAGTCACAAAGATGAGGGCAGACCTTAAGACCTTATTCTTATGAAAATGAATGAAGGTAGACATAGTTAGCTACGTGGAGAGATGTCTAGATTGTTGACAAGTGAAGGTTGAACATAGACATCTGACATGATTACTACAGCCACATGTTCTTCCAGAATTGAAATGGGAGGTCATTTCGATAGAATTTATTGTTGGATTTCCGTTGACAAAAAGGAGGTACGACTCGATTTTCATGGTAGTTGACCCCATGCTGAAGAGTGTGCATTTTATTCCTGTGCATACAACATATCGGGCGCCAGACATTGCTAGAGTTTTTATCATCAATATTGTAAGGTTACGTGGGGTACCGAGAAGGATCATATCCGATCGGGGATTGGTGTTTACAAGACAATTTTGGACTAGTTTCTAAGAGGCCTTGGGAACACAACTTAATTTTAGTACAACGTATCACCCTGAGACCGACGGGCAGACAGAAAGAATGAACCAAATTTGGAAGATATGTTTTGTATGTATGTGATGAACCAACAAAGGCATTTGGAAGAGTTCTTTCCACTAATAGAGTTTGCGTACAACAAAAAATATCAAAGTACAATTAATATGGCACCGTTTGAGTTTCTTTACGGGTGACAATGTCAGACACCTTTGAGTTGGGATCGACTTGAGGATAGGATCATGGTCAGACCAGAAGAGATCCAAAAAGTGGAAGAACAAATGAAAACAATAAGACAAAGGATTAAAGAAGTGCAAGATCGGAAAAAGAGTTATGTTGATGCGCATCGCGTTGACCGCCATTATGAAGATGGCGACCAATTTTTTCTACGGGTGAAACCGCTCAAGAGTTCGATAAATTTTGGGAGGGGAGATAAAATCTCTCCTAGGTTTGTGGGGCCTTTCGAAGTTGTGGAAAAGAAAGGACCCATGACCTATCAACTAGCCTTTCCTGATTCTTTGAGGTGTATGCACAATGTTTTCATGTATTTGTTTTGAGACATTATGTTAGTGATCCTACCGATGGGATTAACATGAGTTCTTTGCAGGTGTCAGATGAGGGTGCACTCACGACGGAGCCAATATTCCTTTTGGACCATCACATTTGATAGATACGACGTCAAACAGTCGATCAGTTCAAGGTCTAGTGGGAAAATTATAGTCCACACTCGGCTACCTAGGAGGATGCATATCACATGCGTCATCAATTTCCTTACTTGTTTGATAGACTAGACATATGGATCTTGTCAGATACTATATTACTGCATGTTATATACTACACAACTTCGGGACGAAGTTTAAAACAAGAGGGGATGTATGTAACATCCCTCTCTTGCGAACACATGTTATCGACTTATTATTTCTGGACACTTGCATGCAAGTGATCCAGTTTAAATACATGGTTATTTGTTTCTCTTATGGATTATTATGATGATGTTGATGGGTGTGATTTGATGTTATTTGATATATATGTATTGACAGATGATATTCACGAGTTTCCCTAAGTGTGTAGGACACTTGACAGACTGTGGATGCTGAGTGCATCAATGGACCTCCTTGGATTCTGGATTGAGTCAGGGAGTGGATTGTATTGGTTTTAGTATTTCATTTATGCATATGTGAAATATGATCGATTATATTATGATGTTGTAAATGGATCATTGACAGTGTTTTGTTAATGAATGTAGGCGGACAAATGCTTGCTAATCTGACTCACATAAGGAGTAAAGGGGCCATGCACATAGACCAGATATTGAGGGAGAGATGTGGCAGAGTCCTTGTCACAACCTACTAGCACTCCCGTTGTGGCTCATATTGTAGGTTAACGATTACCTAGTTCAATAAGTCAATGATGTCGTGAGGGTAGAATGAGACAGTCGTTCATGAAGATTCTAAGGGGCACACAATAAGGTAGGGTCCTTATTCCTTAGAAGACCTTAGTCTCTCACAAGGTCGCCAGAATGGAATGTTGACTCCAGGGGTTGGACAACTACCAAAACCATTCAAAGGCGAGTGGCACCCTTGGAGCATGGAGTGCGTCTTGAAGGGAACATCGCGTAAAAAAAATGATTCAATGAATCTAGGTGGCCTAGAAAACCCTGAGTGAATTATTAACCTTGTAAAATCTTGAGCTCTATCAGATCAATTAATTAATTAAGGATTGAAATTATTAATTCTAAATCCCTATAAGAGTCTAAGACTTTGCAAATAAAATTTAATTAATCCTAAGCATAAGTTTAGTAAAGAGGCTAAACTGCAATTTAATAACTAAAGCAAAACGGGAATGAGGTAAATAATTTCAAGAATTAAGTAAATTGAAATAATCTTAGTGATTTGATTTAAGGAACATAGGTGTAAGAAATTATTAAAAGGGGGTTTTTAAAATAAGAAAGAAACATAGAGGAGAAAATGTGTATGCATAAGAAGGAATCAAGAGTTTAGTTAACAATAGTCTAACTAAAGAAGAATCCTATTTTAACTCAACTCAGATTTAGTAAGGCATGGTCATTAATTAGAAGTAAAAAGAATACAGAGACAACTATGAGTGATTCAAGGAGAGCTTTTAGGAAGGGAGAGGGAAATTAAATTTTATTAAAATAAAATGTGGTTTTACTTGTGCAAATTGGGGAAAAGGGTGACAAGTGTAAGGGAGAAATAATTATAAATTATTTTATGTAAAAAAGTGAATTAATTGTGCAAGTGGGGATGAGTTATAGGAAAATGATATAAAACAAATGGTTGAGATGAGAAAACAAACACACGGGTTATGGGTAAATTTATGTTGTAGAATGTTTGACTAGTTTTACTTGTGAGAGTTGGGAAACCTAGTTTGAGAGAAAGTGGTGGCTCTACCTTGCAAGGCGAGTTAGGAGCTAGAGGATTTCTGGTTGTGTGTGCATGGCCCATTTGCGGCTCGGGGGGCTAAGGGGGAATAAGAGTACCCCTAGCATTGGCTCGAAGGTACCGGTGAAGTCTCTACGGTTAGCAAGCGGGAGGTGGAAGGGAACGTTAGCTGCCAAGAGAATCTTTGAACCCATCTTCGTCCATGACGGTATTCTCATTAGCAATTTGCATTATATTAAAATTTGTTTATATATATATATATAGTTTTGTTGTTGCATTTGTAAATATAAAAAGAATCCCTGATATCGAAATTCTCAAGTGATTGGAGGTTATGTAAAATGGAACGAAATCTTCAAGCATTTCTACCAGTCTTCTCTTTATCTGAGCATTGGATGTTCTATTCGTTGTCTCCTTGTAATCCATTGTTTTCCATTTATTAAAAATTATGTTGCTAAAATATATTGTAACCGGATCATGCCTTCCTTCCACCGTTGTTCGGATTTGCTCTTAACATGCTCACCTAGATGATCGAAATTTAACCACTATAGTGAATGGGAAACTTTTGAAATATTTCACTATGTAAATTCTTGGTTCATCAGAATTGGTTTCATGTCAGCCATGCTAGATCTAATTGATGCACTTTTATGGGAGGGAGAACATTAACTTATGTGTCAGCCCCTCACCTTGACTGAGAATTCGATATATTGAATCGAAGGGAAATTGAGAAAATTGGTCGAACCGACCCTCTTTTTTGAACAAGTGTATTTACATAAACAATGAGATCAAAGCCCATGTACAGTGATAATGGAATATAATGAAATCTTATCATTACTTATCCTTTCAACTAAAATTTAATAATACCTTGATCTTTACGTGGCCTCTCGTACAAACTTTAACATAATGATATTAATATATTCTCTATTTTTCATCAATTTTCCAACTCAATGGAAATCGATTTCGGTATCCATGCAAAACAAGAATGTAAAGTTCATTATTTTCATTAAATCATTAATTAAAGGAATTATTTATAATCGTTTTAAATTGCAATGTCACCTTTAATGTAATTGTGCTTGTATATTAATGTGTTTTTATACACTAAATATGTATAGATAAACTATTCTCTCAATAACTCAAACCTTTAAGCTTCAATTGTTGTTTACAACAAATATATTGACAATAATAAGGCAAAGTAATAATTATGTCAGACCATTATCGTTTTTATTTTTAGTTCTATTTTATGTTATATTATTAATTTTCATAGTTGCGTGGTAGTTCAAGGAAAATGCTCAGTTGTAACTCTCAATTGACATGCTCAAATATGGACTTATGAAGAGCTAGATGTGAACATGCTTTAAGAAATTAATTGCTCTTATATAAAAATGAAATCAATGATGGAAGAGGTATAGAATAGGATCAAAATTAAGCTGAACTTAAGTTGTTTGTTTGCTCAAGTGCTAACCAATATGATCTATAGTTTATAGTTTTTAAAATTGAAATATGAATTTTAGTTTAGATTATTTAAGTGGAGTTCCTTTCTCAGTCCTTTAAATGGATGTGCAATATTTGAATGATTATTTGTGTTTATTGATGTAATCCTTCATTTCTTGTTTTAAGAGTATTTGGTTTTTTAGGAGACACTTAACGGGATTTGAATTGCTATTGATTTTATTTATATTCTCTTGCGTCATTTAAAATAAATTTGATTATTCTTGTGCCATTAGAATAATGTTGACACATGATTGATTAAGTAATTATATTCTCTTGCGCCATTGAAAATAAAGTTGATTACTCTTGCACCTTTGTAATAACGTTGACCTATGATTGATTAAGTATTTATATTCTCTTGCGTCATTTAAATTATGCGATTACTCTTGAGTCATGAAAATAATGTAGATGTATGATTGATTTAGTCATTATATTCCCTTGCACCATTAGAATAATGTTGATATGTGTTTGATTATGGGATTTAGACACCTCCTCAGAACAGTCGACATCCCTAGGACCTTAAGTGGTCCAAATCGATCGTATGAATCATTGAATTGAGCATTGCTTATGTGTCTTGGAAGTCCTAACCATGCAAGATAGATTGGACGAGTAGTTCTTTAAATGTTCAAGTGACATGGTTGATCAGTTATTTGTATCTTACTTTAGGAGTGAGATGCATTGAAACGCATTACTAATTATGATTATGTGTTGATTATATGTCGCTAATAATTATATTAATGCGTTGAATTGCGTTGCTTTAATTATAATATCGTATTGATTTTGCGTTGCTATGAATTATGTTGTAAAAATTTTAATATCCTAATAAGAAAATATATGTTTACATATTGTACATAGCTATTTGTTGTGTAACGGATGGGACGTTACAATTCCATTATTTATTCCTTTAATAAATGTTAAATGGGGTCTTTCCCTAACCCAAGGAGCTTGCCGAAAATATACACATGAACCATTTTCATTGAATGGATATTGAATTCAATCATTAGTATCAAAGAGACATTATTACAATCGAGATTCAATATTAGTATTGATGGCATTCTCACCAATTTTCAAACTTTATAAAAAAAAAAAATAACATAAAATACCATTTCATAAGTGTGGTTAAAGTTGTGTATAAAAATATATATGATAAAATACCATTTCATTTTATTCAAAATAACCTATAGCCTCTCACTTTCGTGGAAATTATTGATAACCTTAATTAAAGTTAGGATAAATTATTTATAGATATTTAAGTGTAAAATCTTAATTATTATGTTTTTTTATATATATTCTAATTTTATTTATAAAATATAATTACTTATAAACATTAATAGTCTTTCACATTGGGGAGAGAGGTGTGAGCGTCACTTATCATCTTAAATAAAAAAATAAATTCAGGATTCTTGGAGTATTGGCACTACCTTAAATAATGAAGTGGAAGCTCTTGTAGTGTTATAATAATTCATCATTGTAAAAAAAATGGAATTAACAAAATCATTGTTATTGGTGTAGACTCCATGGTTGTTATTAGAGTTTTACATAATCAAGCACTTTTGAGTAGTCTTCCTTTTGCAAGAGTGTGCCAACACATTATTATAGCAATGTAGTTCAACACGATTTAATTTTATCATATCCTTTGGTCACTAAACTTGGAAGTGAATTCAAAAGTGAATGTCGGTGTCTTGCTTAGTGAGGGTGTTTTTAATATAAAAGGAGGGGTAGGCTTATTATCTCCACATCTACCCTACCATGAATGACATTAAGGTGATATCATTGCTTTCTTACCCATTTCTTAGCATGGAATCAACTGCAAGGGTATTCATTAATCCTCCTCACCTCACCCTCTAGGTTACTAAATTCTCTCATGATGTTGTTAATATGGGTATAGGAGAGGTAACTGTTCTCACAAATGGAATATTTGGGAGGTTTATAGGAATTTATATGGCCAAAGAAAAGGTTGAACATGCTATCAGAAAGTTTGGGGTGGGTTTGTTCCTCCATGTAGGTGTGGGTATTCTTTATAGGATTCTTCCTTTATGGTAAGGACAAATATTCATGGCGTACTACTATTGTCGCAGTTGGTGCTACATCATATGCAATCTAAAGGATCTCTAGGAGGCTATGAAGCATCACAAAATGAATGCTAAGAATGCCAAAACAATTGTTTCTTCTTCAACTAAACAATGGAGTAGGTGGATAGAGGAATTACAGATCCAAACAAGGGAAGAGCATAAGGAAAGAGACCAATGTGCCATTGAAGAAGGTGAGAACATTATCAGTTTGAGAGAATGGGAAGCATAGATGCATGGTTTCATGATTGTCCATCGAAAAACATAGGTCAAAATGGCCTATGCCATTGTGACATTACATAATCTAGTTGGAAGAATGGTGGAATATCCCCATCTCTCACGAGTAATTCTAGAGACTCACATGCCCATTAATATGGACACTTATGTTGATTCAACCTCAAATAGTCTAAATAGAACTCCTCTAGATTCTAATTTCATCCATTTGGTGTAAGAAATTGGAAATTCATTAGAACACTCGGGTATACTTGTCATTGAGGAAATTGAAGAAGATGAAGCAACAACACATTTGGACCTAAATATTACTTTCCACACAAGACTTAGTTAGATTTATAGTTTTATTTTATGTTTCTAGTATGTATTGTCATTATCTGTTTCATTTAAGACAATTTGTAAGATAGTATACCTACCCATCTACATGTAGATGTTTTCAGAAGAGTGAATGTAAGTATTTTTTGGTCGAACCTATTCATAGGCAAAAACAGAGGCATGGCTTCAACAACTACCTTACCTTTTGTAAATCTAATTGTATAGTTTGTCTAGCACGCTTTTTTAATATAAATCCTTAACCGTTATCATGAAAAAAATATTTAACTAAATTTTTTTATTAGCTTTTATACCAATCTCTTTTAAGACTAAACAGACATTATTATTATTACTACTACTACTACTACTATTATTATTATTATGTTTTAATTGAAACAATTATCATTTGTGTTAATGAGAACTTTTAGTTGTATTGTGCAATAGAATAAGACAAAACAAAAAGGGATTGCCTAAAAACACAATTTCGAATAGACACAACAATTAAAAATGAATGTTAATTGTCTCAGTAGTTTTTACAATTCTAGAAACTGTAACATCCCACTCTTGTGAGCACATGTTATCGACTTATTCTTTGAGGACACTTGCATGCAGATGACCCGGTTATAGTACATGGTTATATATTTCGCTTATGGATTTTTATGATGATGTTGATGGTTGTGATTTAATGTTAATTTATATATATGTATTGGCAGATGCTATTGACGATTTTCGTCTGAGTGTGCAAGACACTTGACAGATTGTTGATGTCGATGGCATCAATGGACCTCTAGGGACTCTGGACTGAGTCAGGGAGTGGATTGTATTGGTTTGAGTATTTCATTTATGCATATGTGACATATGATCGATTATAGAATGATTTTGTATATGGGTCATTGACAGTGTTTCATTGATGGATGTAGGCTGACGATTTCTTACTAATATGACTCACTTAAGGATTAAAGGGGCCATGAACATAGACCAGATATTGAGGGAGAGGTCCAATTGTAGCTTGAATTGTAGGTTAATGATTACCTAGTTTAAGAAGTCCACGATGTCGTGAGGGAAGACTGAGACAATCGCTCATGAAGATTTCTAAGGGGCACTCAATAAGGCAAGGTCCTTATTCCTTAAAATCCCTTAGTCTCTCACAAAGTCACCAAATGGAGTGTTGATTCCAGGGGTTGGAAAACTACCAAAACCAGTCAAAGGTGAGTGACACCCTTGGAGCATAGAGTGCATCTTGAAGGACATGCCACGTAAATAAAATTTGAGTCAATGAAACTAGGTGGCCTAGAAAACCTTGAGTGAATATTCAAACCTTTTGAAATCTTTAAACATGGCTGGATTTAATTAATTAATTAAGGATTGAAATTATTAATTTTTAAATCCCCAAATTAAGGTCTAAGCCTATTAAAAATTAAGCCCAAGTCTAAATTTTGGTGAGAATACTAAAGATAAATTATAAATAAAATAAAATAGGAAAGAGATAAATCAATTTAAGAAATTAAGGAAGATGAAATAAGTCTAAAGAATTAATATAATACACATGTATGGAGAAAATACCAAATTGGAATTTAAGATAAGAAAGAAATAAAGCATAAAAGAATGTGTACACATAGAAAGTAATCTAGAAGTTTAGTTAACACTAGTCTAACTAGAGAAGAATCATATTTTAACTCAACTGATATTTAGTAAGGCGTCAGTTATTAATTGAGAATAAGGGGAATAAAGAGACAACTATGATTGATTTAAGGAGCGCTTTTAGGAAAGGTGAGAGGAATTGAATTTAATTAAAATAGAATGTGGAATTACTTGTGCAACTTAGGGAAAGGGTGACAAGTGTAAGGGGGAAATAATTCTAAATTATTTAATTAAGAAGGTTAATTAAATGTGAAAGTGGGAATGTGTCATTAAGGAAACTCCTATAAAAAAAGATAATCTAAAGGGAAAAAGGATCACACTGGTTAAGTGTAAAGTTATGCTGCAGAAATCTTGACTGGATTTACTTGTGAGAGTTGGGATACTGAGCTTGGGATAGAGTGGTGGCTCTACCTTGCAAGGCAAGCTTGGAGATAGAGTATTTTTTGTTTTGTGTGTGGCCCCTTTGAGTCTCGGGTGGCTAAGGGGGAAGAAGAGTATCCATAGAGTTGGATGGGAGGTATTGGTGAAGTCTCTATGATTAGCAAGAGAAAGTTCTGAAGGAGTGCCAACCGCCGAAGAATAAATTCAAGTCCAGCTTCATCTGATGATGTTATTCTCATTTGCAATTTAATTTGTAATAAGATTGGATTATTTATTTATATGGTTTGTTGCGTAACTGAGATTAAGGAACCCCGATTATCGAAATTTCAAGTTATTGACAAGTGTAGTGTGGGATGAATCTTCTAGTAATACTACCTTACCTTTTATTTATCTGATCATATGGGAGTTCCTTTTGCTAATTTCTTGTAACCCTTGGATTTTATTATTCACAATTTGATGTTGTATATGTTGTAATTAGAATGTGTTTCCTTCCAAAATTGGTTAGATTTTTTCTTAGCGTGCTTACCTAAAATAAAAAAACCGTAACAACTACAATGAAGGGGAGCTCTTAAAGGGAATTGTTGTATAATATCCTTGTCTTTGGGGTTGATTTCAGGTAGCTATGATAGCTCTGAAGTGTTGCGCTTCTGCATAAAGGGGGCATTAAATTATGTGATAGTCCCTCGCCTTGACTGAGCAATGTGATACCTGGGATCAAATTGCATTCAAGAACTCAACACCAACTATTCTTTCCTGAACCCATTGTCATGGAAGATTTATTCCAGTTTCAGTTTCGTTTACCCTCTGTAATAATGAGTGTTGTGGGGAGGGGTTCGCTAGGTGCTAAATACCTTTGTTGTTGGGAGAACTAGCCTACAGAGTAGAAATATCAATATGGGATTATGTTGAACCCAACCTCCAAATCCATTCGCATTTGATGGTTGATTGTGGTGTGGAGCACAATCTTTATCTTGGTGGTTCCCCTCTTCATAGCCTTTTGGCTTGGCTCTCATGCAATGACCATTGGGTTCGTTGAGAGGTGTCGGTTGGGGATGATTGGATTTCCACCATATAGATCATTGTTCTAAATTCACCCTACACAAGAGAACTCTTTCACTTCTCTCTTCGCATCACCAACGCCTTCCCGTAGTCCCTACCATTTTTGTTGCCTTACCCTCCCTCACTCATCAGCTAAGACGAGGACCTTCAGACCATGTTCCCTTGTGTAAGAGGATTCCTGGGTGTTTCTTCTTGTCCTTTAGCGACCACTGGTTAGTTTTTAAACACAATGGGTTTTTGGGACAGATAGTGATGGCAAGTTAACCAATTGGTTGTTAGCGTCCTCATTCGACGATCATCGTTTTTCCTTCTCTTCTCTACTGGTAGTGGTCTTACTGACACAACAGCTCTGAGACTACATCTGTAAACTGTTTTTTTTTTCTTGATTGGTGGTTCACTATAAGACTTCCCTTAGGTTTCTCCTTGGTGTGCCTTGTGCAACTTCCCTTGCTTGATTATTTTGTCTCGAAGTCGCAACTTTGAGGAGGACCCTCTATTCCCTTCATGTAGCATGAGGGGGTACCTTCTGGTGTAGAGTAGCACCTTATGAATTCTCCTTGAACGCTATGCACTACAACACAGTAAACAATTTAAACTCAGAGTTTCCAACCCAGGTGTTGTATAACCATTTCCCAGTTGTTGTCATGTATCCTACATGATGATTAAACTAGGTTGAAATTTTTGAGATCTCTCTCATCGTTGTTCATCTTAATGAGAGTGGCGTGACAGTTCGAGAACTAAGAATCTCTCTTATAACCTTCATTTTATGGGGGTAGCATAGCAAGTTAGGTATTAATGATTATCATTGATATGGGATTGGGATTGAAGATGCGTAGAAGGAAGGGGGGGGATAGATGACTTGTTTCGTGATAAGCTATGATCCAATATATTAACAAACCTTACCTATTTATATATGTGTATATTGAATATAATGATTAATAACAAAGCAAGGACAAATTATATTTTACTATTAATCAAGGTTGAGAATAATTCCATTAAAGATTAGTTGTAAATATTCACTTTAGTGTACTCCTAGGATAACTTTTATTATTCAACCCTTAGATATCTTTTTTTCTATTACTCCTCTAAATTTCACATTGATTGGGTAAGAAGCCTGGAATAAGGAAAATGGGAGGTACCATAATACCTCACATCTATTATGTAGTTATGTTGATTCATTGAATGGATTAGAGCTACATTGTTTATTGAATATTGAGATAAATGTTTATAGTCCTTAAAGGAAGGCTATAGCAGTATTGAATCCCTCTAGTTTACTTATGAAAATTTGATACTCATGGGGCCTTAATTGTGGATGGTACCTTGGTTCTAATTTATTTTTGTGTCGTTGTAAAATATTGATCTCTTATGAGATTCTTAAATGGAATCACAATTGATATCACATTTCTTATACATTCTTAAATTATTCCTAAAATGAAGGAGAGCATAGTTGAGTTATTTATATAGATGTTTTATTACATAGACTCGAAGCACTTGATAAGTAATGCTACACATTAATGGAAATGATTGGAAATTTACTAATGAGGATTAGAATAACTATTATCTGTCGCAAGGTTGTACTTATGCTCTCATGGCATTTATTGTTCTCATGAATTCCTTACTCAACCTTGCGCTTGATTGTTTGAATTATTGTTTAAGATTAAACTTATTTTATTTTATTGGAATTAATGTGATGTATGATTGGTTATGTGATTATATTTCTTTGCGCCATAAAAATAAAATTGATGATTACTCTTGTGCCATGTAATTAAAGTTGATGTATGATTGATTATGTAATTAGCTTACTCTTGTGCCTTGAAGATAAATATGATACATATGACTGATAATCTAGTCTGGAGTCATGAGTTGTGATTGATTAAGGGGGGCATAGATACCTCCTTGTTCCTCAGAACATTCTCCAACCCTGGGCTTGAGATTTTCTTATGTGTCGTGGAGGTCCTAACCTTGTAGGGTAGGTTGGGTGGGTAGTTCCTTATATATTCAGTCATATGGTTTATCATTATTTATATCTTTCTTCGGTTGAGTGTGATGTGTTGAACGATGTCGCTATTTATGTTTGTGTGTTGATCATGTGTCACTATCATTTATGTTAATGCATTGGCTTTGTGTCGTTATTGATTATGATGATGTGTCACTTGTAATTCTTTTAATTATGATGTCATGTTGATTATGCATTGATATGAATTTATGTTGTGATGATTTTAAATTCCTAAAAAAAAAATTAATGCCTATTGTACTTCGCTATTTGTAGTCATAATAGAGGGGAAGTTACATATGGTATCAGAGTGGGTTCAACCCCATGACTTGGGATCATTACGCCTTCTGTTGTGTTAAACACTTGATTAATAACTTATCACTAATTGAAATTGAAATGTGTCCATGCAAGTATTCATGGTTAGAGGATGTCATGGAGGTAGACGACGTGGTGCTAGGGGAGGAGGTGTGATGCCTCCAGTAGAATCCATGCTAGAGGGTTCTAACCCCCAAGGAGAAGAACAAGTCATTGGATAGGAGCAGGTTGTGGTGGGGGATGTGGTTGGTTTGATGAGGTCATTTCATAGGATGTCAGAGGCCTTGATTAACTGAATAGATAGAGATGAGGCCAGGGCACCTGTACCCAATGAGGGTTCATAGTGCACTCCAGTTGGTACTAGTAGAATTCACATAGAACTTGAGAAGGTGAAGTTTCCCAAGTTCATGGGTTCCACAGATGACTCAACCTCTGAGGCATGGTTGGATAACATGACGATGTGCTTTTCACTTCGTGACTACACCTCCAACATGAAATTTTGCATGGTGGTATTTTAGCTAAAGGGAAGTGATATTCTATGGTGGAAGACGCTTATGCCTCAGCTAAACACAATTGTCGAAGATGTTTCATGGAAACTATTCGAGGAGTGGTTTCGGGGAGGTATTTATCAGAAGAATCCATTGAGTTCCATCTCAATGAGTTCAACTCCTTACGACATGGTGGTCATACAGTTCCGGGGTATGAGGCCCAATTCATGGAGTTACTTCAGTATGCCTCACATCTGAACACTGAGAAGCTAAAGGTCAACGAGTTTTTTTTTTTCCTTAACTTCAACATCCGTGCGAAGGTGAAGGTATTAATGCCTCAAATGTTGCACGATGCAATCCAGAAGGCCCTCATAGTTGAGGAAGAGATGACCAGCAGAGGTCAAGGAAGGAATCTTGCAAGACCGACTAGACAGACGACATCAGGTGTGCAGCAACATCAGACACCAACCAGACAAACATCAAGGTATCGAGATATGTCGAGAGGATCCATGTTCATGGAACCACGATGACCAAATCCTTAGTAGAGGAATCCCTACATAGGACCATCGCATCAACAACATCATGAGTTTAGTCTTGTTTAGCAAATCAAACCTAGATCTTAGGCCGGTAGGCCAACAACTTCTATTTCGGGGACCAGAGGTACTGGACCGAAGACCAGATGTTGAACATGTGGAGAGCCACATTACCAGTGATACTGTCTGATTGAGAGATCTAGAACGACCGGATCAACATGAAACACTATAGTTGGATATTTGGGCAAGGCCCACAGAATCCATGAAATGGTGAATAATCGCCAGGTCAAGCACTAGTCCACTTTGCTCAAAACGTTAGGTACAATCACCAACCAAACATTTAGTATTTTGATAGATCCCGGTGCTACAGAGAGATTTATTTCTAGTTCAATGCTAAAAGGATTTAAGTTAAAGGCAGTCGAAAATGACAAGTTTAGATATGTAGAAATGGCTTCGGGTGCCAAATAGAAGGTTGGAGGAAGGGTTATGGACTGTCACATTAACTTGGGATATTTTGTAGTGAAGTCCGACCTATATGTCACGATCTTAGGATCATATGACATCATGATCGATATGGACTGGTTGGAATCACATGATGCGATACTCAACTATAAGACGAAACAATTGAGTTTGACCGATGATGAGGGATAGAGAAGAGTGATTGTAGGAAGAAACTAGGGAGTTTCCTTGAGGTTCATTTCTTCCCTACCACTGCACAAGAGCATGCACAAAGGATGTAAGTTATACACAATCTTAGCACTAAATGAAAGGGGCAAGGCAGAAGGATTAGAAAACCTTTTGGTAGTACGATAATTTGTTGACGTGTTTCCAGAAGAGTTACCAGGTTTGTCGCCCAAAAGAGAGTTGAATTTTACAATCGAATTGAAACCTTGAACTAAACCAATAGCAAGAACACCTTATCGGATGTCAACGCCTGAGTTACAGGAATTGAAAATGCAACTAAACGAGTTGTTGGACTTGGGAATTATACATCCAAGTGTGTCACCTTGGGGTGTGCATGTAATTTTCATAAGAAAGAAGGATGGGTCATGGAGACTTTGTATTGACTATCGTCAATTGAACAAGGTGACGATCAAGAACCAGTATCCATTGCCAATAATAGATGATTTGTTGGACCAAATGAAAGGCACGACGATGTTTTCAAAGATCAACTTGAGATCAGGATATCATCAGTTACATATTAAAGAGGAAGACATTCCTAATAATGCATTCAAGATGAGGTTCAAACATTACGATTTTATTGTTTTACCGTTTGGACTGACAAACACCCCAGGGGTATTCATGAGCTTGATGAATGGGGTGTTTCATGAATACCTGGACAAGTTTGTTCAGGTATTCATTGATGACATATTGATATATTCTCGGATGAAGGAAGAACACGACGAACATTTAAGCTTAGTACTATAGTGTTTATGAGAAAACAAATTATACGGGAAATTGTCGAAATGCTCCTTGTACCAATCAAAGATTCATTAGTTAGGGCATGTTATATCTGGCGAAGGCATCACTATGGATCTAGCGAAGGTAGAGGATATTATGGAATGGCCTATGTCAACAAACGTACAAGAAGTACACAACTTTATGGGTTTATAAGGATATTATCGATGGTTTGTCGAAGTTTTTTCGAAGATAGCAAATTTGATCACGGAATTGCATAAGAAAAACAAGATTTTTTTATGGATCGAGAAATGCATGGAAGCATTCCAAAGGCTCAAGGGGTTATTGATGACAAAACCGATACTAAAATTCCCTGACATGGACAAGGACTTCTTGGTATGCACATACACATCCAAGGAAGGTTTAGGCAGAGTATTGATGCAAGGCGGTCGAGTGATCGGTTACATCTCGAGGAAATTAAGAAATCATGAGGCAAACTATGCAACACATGATTTGGAGTTACTAGTCATTGTGTATGCCTTAAGAGTGTGGAGACACTATCTGATTGGACATAAATTAGAACTAAAAATAGATCATTGTGGATTGGAACACATATTTGTGCAAGGTGACTTGAACACGTGACAAAGGCGTTGGTTAGAATTATTTAGCGAATATGATTTTGAGATTACATACATAAAAGGAATGGTAAACAAAGTGGCCAATGCGTTGAGTCAGAGATCATGCATCTTCTCCATGATACCTCTTTGGAAAAATCTTAGAGAAAGGATTCTAACTATATAGATTGACAATTACTGGTATAAAGAGGTTTAGGAAAATATCAGGCAAGACACCATGATGGTACCAAAGTTTGAGGGTTATACATTGGACAATGAAGGATTGATGAGGTATAATAATAGGATTCACATACCTCCTAATGACGAATTCATAAAATTGATCTTAATCAAAGATCATAGAGAAGTATACATGGCTCATCTGGGAGTCACGAAGATGAAGGCAGACCTTAATACTTTATTATTCTAGAAAGGAATGAAATCATACATTGTTAGTTACGTGGTGAGATGTCTAGAATGTCAACCAATGAAATTTGAACATAGACATCCAACATGATTACTATAGCCACATGCTATTTCAGAATCAAAATAGGAGGTCATTTCAATGGACTTTATTGTTGGATTTATGCTGACGTCAAGGAGGCATGACTCAATTTTCATGGTAGTTTACACTCTGACGAAGAGTGCACATTTTATTCCGGTGTGCACGACATTTTAGGTGCCAGACATAGCAAGAGTTTTTATCAGTGATATTGTGAGATTACATGGTGTCCCAAAAATGATCATATCCGATATAGGATTGGTGTTTATAGGACATTTTTGGACTAGTTTCCAAGAGGCTTTGGGAACACAACTGAATTTTAGTATAATGTATCACCCTGAGACAGATGGGAAGACAGAAATAACGAACCAAATTTTGGAAGATATGTTGTGTATGTATGTAATGGACCAACAAAAACGTTGGGAAGAGTTCTTTCCACTGGTATAGTTTGCATACAACAACAATTATCAAAGTACCATTAAGATGGCACTAATTGAGTTTCTTTATGGGCGACTGTGTCAAACACCTTTGAGATAGGATTGACTTGAGGATAGGGCCCTGGTAGGACCGAAAGTGATCCAAGAGATGGAAGAACAAATGAAAATGATAAGACAAAGGATTAAAGAAGTGGAAGATCGACAAAAGAGTCATGTTGATGTGGATCGTGTTGATTGCCATTATGAAGTTGGAGATCGAGTTTTCTTACGAGTGAAACCTCACAAGATTTCGATCAAGTTTGGGAAGGGAGATAAACTCTCTCCTAGGTTTGTGGGAACTTTCTATATTGTGTAAAATAAAGGACCCATGGCCTATCGACTAGCCTTGCCTGATTATTTGAGGCGTATGCATGATTTTTTTCATGTATCTATTTTGAGACATTATGTTACCGATCCTACACATGTGATTGACATGAGTTATTTTTAGGTGTCCAACGAGGGTGTGCTCACGGCAGAGCCCATCCTCATTCTGGACCATCATATTTGAAAACTATGATGTCGAACATTCAATCAGGTCAAATTCTAGTGGGACAATTATAGTCCACAGTCGACTACCTGGGAGGACACATATGATATGCGTCAACAGTTTCCTTATTTGTTTGATAGACTAGACATATAGATATTGTCAGTTACTTTTATTACTGCATTTTATATATACTGTATAACTTCGGGACGAAGTTTAAAACAAGAGGGGGTGTATGTAACATCTCATTCTTGTGAGCACATGTTATCAACTTATTCTTTGAGGACACTTGTGTGCAAGTGATCCAGTTATAGTACATGGTTATATATTTCGCTTATGGATTTTTATGATGATGTTGATGGTTGTGATTTAATCTTAATTTATATATATGTATTAACAAATGTTATTGACGAGTTTCCCCTGAGTGTGCAAGACACTTGACATATTGTGGATACTGATGGCATCATTCGACCTCTCGGGACTCTATATTGAGTCAGGGAGTGAATTGTATTAGTTTGAGTATTTCATTTATGCATATGTGACATATGGTCGATTATAGCATGATTTTGTATATGGGTCATTGAAAATGTTTCGTTGATGGATGTAGGGTGGCGATTGGTTGCTAATATGATTCACATAAGGAGTAAAGGGGTCATGCACATAAACCATATATTGAGGGAGAGGTGTGACAGAGTCTCTGTCACAACCTACCAACACTCTTGTTGTGGCTTGAATTGTAGGTTAAAGATTACCTAGTTCGAGAGTTCCAGGATGCCGTGAGGGTAGATTGAGACAGTCGCTCACAAATATTTCTAAGGGGTGTGTAATAAGGAAGGGTCCTTATTCCTTAGAAGCCCTTAGTCTCTTAAAAGGTATCCCAAATGGAGTGTTGACCCGCTGTCATGGGAGACTTATGCCAATTTCAGTTTCGTTTACCCTCTGTAATAATGAGTGTTGTGGGGATAGGTTCGCTAGGTGCTAAATACCTTTGTTGTTGGGAGAACTATCCTGTAGAGTAGAAATATCTATATGGGCTTCTTTTGAACCCAACATCTAGATCCATTCACATTTGATGGTTGATTGTGGTGTGGAGCGTAATATTTATCTTGGTGGGTCCCCTCCTCATAGCTTGTTGGCTTGGCACTCATGCAATGATTGTTGGGTTTGTTGAGAGGTGTTGGTTGGGGATGATTGGATTTCCACCATCTGGATCGTTGTTGTAAATGCACCCTACACAAGAGAAATCTTTCACTTCTCTCTTCGCATGACCAAAGCCTTCCCATAGCACCTACCATTTATGTTTCCTTACCCTCCCTCACTCGTTAGCTAAGACGAGGACCTTCAAACCATGTTCCCTTGTGTAAGAGGATTCATGGGCATTTCTTCTTGTCCTTTGGTGACCACTGGTTAGTTTTTAAACACAATGGGTTTTTGGGATAGATAGTGATGGAAATTTAACCATTTGGTCATTGGTGCCCTCATCCGACGATCACCTTTTTTCCTTCTCTTCTCTGCTGGTAGTCGTCTTGCTGAGACAAGAACTCTGGGGCCGCATCTATAAACAATTTTTTTTTCTTGATTGGTGGTTCAATGTAAGACTTCCCTTAGGCTCCTCCCTAGTGTTCCTTGCGCAAATTCCCTTGCTTGCTTATGTTGTCTACTGCATCCCGAAGTCACATATATGAGGAGGACCCTATATTCCCTTCCTGTAGCGTGAGGCGGTACCTTTCGGTGTAGAGTAGCACCTTGCAAATTCTCCTTGAACCCTGTGCACTACAACACAGTAAACAATTTAAACTCGGATTTTCCAACCCAGGTGTTGTATAACCGTTGCTTAGTTTTTTTCATGTAACCTACATGATGATTAAACAAGGCTGAAATTTGTGAGATCTCTCTCAACATTGTTCATCTTAATGAGAGTGGCGTGACAGTTTGAGAACTAAAAATCTCTCTTATAACCTTCATTTTATGGGGGTAGCATAGCAAGTTAGGTATTAATGATTATCATTGATATGGGATTGGGATTGAAGACACGTAGAAGGAGAGGGGGGATAGATGACTTGTTTCGTGATAAGATCTGATCCAATATATTACCCAACCTTGCCTATTTATATATGTGTATATTGAATATAATGATTAATAATAAAGCAAGAACGAATTATATTTTACTATTAATCAAGGTTGAGAATAATTCCATTAAATATTGGTTGTAAATATTCACTTTAGTGTAATCCTAGGATAACTTTTATTATCCAACCCTTAGATATCTTGTTTTCTATTACTCCTCTAAATTTCACATTGATTGGGTAAGAAACTTGGAATAAGGAAAATGGGAGGCACCATAATACCTCACATCGACTATGTAGTTATGTTGATTCATTGAATGGATTAGAGCTACATTGTTTATTGAATATTGAGATAAATGTTTATGGTCCTTAAAGGAAGGCTACAATAGTATTGAAGCCCTTTTGTTTACTTATGAAAATTTGATACTCATGGGGCCTTACCTGTGGATGGTACCTTGGTTCTAATTTATTTTTGTCTCATTGTAAAAGATTGATCTCTTATGAGATTCTTAAATGGAATCGCAATTGATATTAAATTTCTTATACATTCTTAAATGATTCCTAAAATGAAGGAGAGCATAGTTGAGCTATTTATATAGATGTTTTATTACAGAGACTTGAAGCACTTGATAAGTAATGCTACACCTTAATGGAAACGATTGGAAATTTACTAATGAGGATTAGAATAGTTACTATTATATATCCCAAGGTTGCACGTATTCTCTCATGTCCTTTATTGTTCTCATGCATTCCTTACTCAACCTTTTTCTTGATTGTTTGAATTATTAGGTAAGCTTAAAGTTATTTTATTTTATTGGAATTAATGTGATGTATGATTGGTTATGTGATTAGATTTATTTGCACCATGAAAATAAAATTGATGATTACTCTTGCCCCATGTAATTAAAGTTGATGTATGATTGATTATGTAATTAGCTTACTCTTGCGCCTTGAAGATAAACATGATGTATGACTGATAATATAGTCTGGAGTCATGAGTTGTGATTGATTAAGGGGGGCATAGATACCTCCTTGTTCCTCAGAACAGTCGCCAACCTTGAGACCTTAAGTGGTCAAAATCAATTGGATGAATCTTGGGCTTGAGCATTTATTATGTGTCTTGGAGGTCCTAACCTTGTAGGGTAGGTTGGGAAGGTAGTTCCTTATACATTCAATGATATGGTTGATCATTATTTATATTTTGCTTCGGTTGAGTGTGATGTGTTGAACGTTGTCGCTATTTATGTTTATGTGTTGATCATGTGTCGCTATCATTTATGTTAATGTGTTGAATTTGTGTCTTTATTGATTATGATGATGTGTCACTTGTAATTCTTTTAATTATGATGTTGTGTTGATTATGCATTGATATTAATTTATGCTGTGACGATTTTAAATTCCTAAAAATAAAATAAAATCAATACCTATTGTAATTCGTTATTCCAAGTTGTAACGGAGGGGACGTTACAAAAACATAGTTAAAAAGTTTGTCAATATATAGCCTACTAAACCAAGCTAGCACTAGCACTAAAACAGTCTTTCAAAACATATTAAAACCCGATCTTAAAATAAAACACGCCCACTAATGGCTTCTTGCTTGACATCTACCTAGAGTTAAATCCAATGATATATTCTCATTCACCATGTCTTCATGGATTTGTTCAAATATTTCTTCATCCTTGATTGATGCTCCGCTTGACCCACTGTAAATTTTTGGAAAGTAGCTAGGGAGTGAGAGCTCTTGGCAAGACCTAAAACCAATTCATATAACATGTTGAAATTTTCTTCCATTTTCTCCATATGTTGACTTTGATGTTCGACAAAAATTGATAATTCAACATTTTTGGCCTTCAGAGTATCAATATGAGACAATAATCTACTATTGAAATGAGAATAAGTTGCCTCAAGATCCTCAATTTTCCTAGCATTCCTCCTCTGGAACTAACACAAATAAGATAGTTCGTAGGGGATGCATCGACTTGCATGCATATGACCCTTCATATTGCTTAGTTACTTGGATAAGGTCCCAACTTCAATACTACCAAAATACCCAAGAAATATTCGAGCTAAGAGCATCTAACAAAAATAGAACATGAAACCTCTACTAAGTCAAAATCCTCCAAGAAGAGTGAGATGGGCCTAGGACATAGATTTGTTTTCCAACTCATAAGCAAAGAAAACTATAAGGTCTAAAACTAACAAGGTTAAACCTCCACATACAAAAGAAAATATTGAAACTCCTATACAATAAAACCCCACCTGCATTATCGAGCTCCATCGAATCACCCTTAATGACCACTCCTTTCCCTTGCATGTAGAAGTGTGAGAGAGGTATGAAGTAGCATGATGTGGTTAATTCCCATTCCATTTACCATGAACCCTTTCACCACTTGTCCATTGGTATCAAAGCCACACGACTTATAATGTTTGACAATCTTGTATTCATGGAAGGTATGATTTAAAAGGGATCCTCCCCTTTAGAATTAGTGACCTTCATTTAAAAAATCCCCTTTATTTTCCATTGTATTTTCTAGGTGGTTGAAAACTATCAACACCTGATAAAATTCTATAAATTCAAAGCTTCTTGTCACCTTTTGAGCTCTTTTAATCACTTTAAAGAGGCTTGAATTCTAAGATAAAACCTAGTTTCACATTTGTTGAATTATGGTCGACAAATCTCCAAAAACAATTAGGATATTTATTCCTTTTGATTTTAGAATGATCAATCCCTTGAACATGACTAAATACTTTTGTTTGATTATTGATGAATTTCTCTAAACCACAAAAAAATCTCAATTTAAGATTTCTTTTAAAAACAAAACACACATTGAATAAAAAAATATTTAAATAATATTCTTAATTAAATATATACACTATTCTCAAGATATAATTCCCTCCCCTTAAATATAAACACAACTCCAAACTTCTCATTTTCATTTTATAATTACTTGTTAAGAATTTTTTTATTTTTAAATCATATTTAAGAAATGATCATTGCTTTTCACAAACACATTTCTATTGACCATTGCTTCATGAGTTCTCATAAGAAATTTTAATATTGATAACAAATTTTAATATCAATATAACATTGGGATTGTAATAACTAAATGGCTAGGATGAGTTGTGTATTTTGGCTAATGGTTAATGATTTGATGTAGTATTTAAGATATCCATGCTACAAATAATAAAGATATATATTGGTTCCATATGTCTATGAAATATATTTTGCTTCTTTATATTAGTATTTATATGTCTATTTTGCTTCAATGGATAAATATTTAATATCAATATTTATATGTTTATGAAATATATTTTGCTTCCTACATGTTGGTTCCATATATCAGACATATGTTTATGAAATATATTTTGCTTCCTACATGTTGGTTCCATATATCAATGTCTTATATGCTTATAATTATATTTTTATCAATGTCTTATATATTTATAAATACAAGTTTCTTCAATGCCATTTTCATGGTTAATAATTTCTTTCTCTATGTTTATAGATATATTTTTCTTCAATGACATTTTCATGGTTAATAATTTCTTTCTTTTCTTATATATTTATAAATAGGTTTTATATATTAATGTCTTATATGTTTATAAATATATTTTTATCAATATCTTATATGTTTATAAATATATTTTTCTAAAACATAAATATATTTTTCTTCATGGTTAATAATTTATTTCTTTTCTTATATGTTTATAAATAGGTTTCATATATCAATGTATTATATGGTTATAAATATATTTTTATCAATATCTTATATGTTTATAAACATATTTTTCTTCAATGGAATTTTCATGATAAATGATTTATTTTTTTATATGTTTATAAATATATTTTTTTTCACTAGAATTTTTATGATAAATGATTCTTTTAATTTTTTTTAATAAGAAAAGTGAATTTATAATAAATTTGTATTTTTATTAAAATTTAAATCTTTTAGAAAAAAAATATACTATTGAATTTTCTTTAAATACTTGATCATAGCATTTTTATGATAAATGATTCTTTTATTTTTTTTAATAAGAAAAAGTGAATTTATAATAAATTTGTATTTTTATTAAAATTTAAATTTTTTAGAAAAAACATATAATATTGAATTTTCTTTAAATACTTGATAATATTTATATGTTTCTTTTTATTTATATGAATTATGGAATAGTGTTGATGACTTTTTCCGTTTGGAAAAAAAATTAATTTGAAGGTAATATTTGCGTGGAACAAAGAGAAATCCCTTTGTTTTTATAAAGGTGGTACTCTTTTGTTGTTGAATGATTTATATTCTTTTATTTATTTTAGCACATGATACGAGATAGTGTTATGTTGCTAAACTCCACATTTTATTCAATAAGAAAGATTCATTAAAATTGGCACAAACCCCTTTCCCTCCAAAGGGTTGCTTGACTTCTTGGTCTTGGATCATTTAAAATACTGAGTCGAAGCAACTCTTTGGGTTCCTTTTTCCTCTTGGTGACCACAGCTATGACCATGGGTCTACCCATTCACAACTTAGGCTTTAGGGATATCCCGAACTCTTCCTTCTCTTCTTCCCGAACTCGCTACTCCGAATCTCTGAGCTCTCCCCACGCGTCTCCTCAAGTCTATTGGCCCCACTATGGTTTGGGTTTCGCAACTTCGTGAAACTCTAGGTTTCTCGCCTATGAACCTCCAGACTTCCGATTCCCGAATTCCTTAATTCGTTGCCATGTGCCTCTCTCTCGATCAACGACTGAAATCCATTCGTGACTTCAAACTTCACGACTTCACTTTCGTCAAGCCTTCAAAATTTCTGAACTCTGAAGTGTTGAAACATTTCTTGACTATCCTATGCGTAGATTTCCCAGATCTGATGGTCTGGAATTGTTCACCTCCCTCCTCTCGGAACAAATCTCATTCACTGATTTTAGTGAAGACTCCAAGGACTTCTTCCCTTGAAGAATTTCCACCGCTCTCCCTCCTGAGCTTTACTTTCTCAGCTTCCTCTAGTTCCTCTGAACACCTCCTTCGACACTTAGTCAAAATCTTGATCGGTGCACACCTTGCAACAAATTTTCACCCACAACTTAACTTCTCCTTGTGGATGGCTTCGCACTCCTTGCGACTTCTCTCCAACCGCTTATGTCTCTCGCGATTGGAATCACGCTACCTCTCCTGATATTTCGAGTCTGAAAAATCTATCACGCACTCCATGCAAACGTCGATGCACTCCCATAAGTTTCACACTAACTCTCCTGAGCTTTGAGTCGAAACAGACTCAGTCATGCACTCCTTGTGGACACTATGCACACCTTGCACTCGCTCAATGAAGAGAAACAATTGAAACTTATTCACTCTTCACAATGACTCATACATTCAACAATGCAAATGTAGTCATGGATTTAAGAATAAGAAATAATAGATAATTGAAAAATAACATAAATGCTACCATTCATTAAAAAAGACACATAACAACACACATTTGGAACAATATTCCTCTGTTATATTCATTCAACTGAAAATTACATACATTCATACATTGTTCTTCACTACTCCTTGACATATAAACTGTAAATCGACTATCTTCTATCAACAACCTTTCAACAACAACCACTACTAGGCAATATTACAAAGCTTTATACAAAACGGGTGCTCTTCGAGCCTTTCCCTCCAACTACTCTATGCTATCTTATCGGAATTAAATGCTATCAACTACTTAGCATTTATTACAATAAATATTGAGTCAGATAGATGAGAGTGAAATATCTAGATCTGTACTACAATCTTTCGCATTAAACAAAATTCATCTCCCTATCGATCTTACGTGATGGCTTAGCCTCCGATCATTAAAGATATTTATGGCTCAAATTTTTTTGTCAGATATTACATTAATACATTGATCTTTGAAATTCAAAACATTTCAAAATATACGCTAATGCGCCCAACTGTCTCCCGCTTATGCTTTGCTGGCGATGCTCCTGCATAAAAAGTAATCATATTTTTATTTTAAAGCATACATACACCCTTGAAAGGACTAGATAATTCAAAAATATAAAATAGAAGGAAAAGAAAGATTTATAAGTGTGAAATTCATTTACTCAATTCAATATTTCATACCTCCACAAGATAAGTAAGAAAAAGATACATCTAAGGCAATCTTAAAGAAAAAATAACACAGAGATAACAATGATCTTTTCAAAAAGATTTAAAATATTTTAACCAGGAATGTAAAGGAACACATCCTCAAGATTTTTAGTCGGTAATACAAAGTCCGAAACCATAAAAATTGTGTGCTCCCCGTATAAAAAACCGTAGGCCAAAAATATAGAAAACCTAAAAGAAAACAAGGATATCAATCAAAAGTTGACCTTAATCACACGCACTTGTGAAGCAGAAAGGTTGGATGAATCAATGTCTAGGACTAAGAAAATAAAAGGGGTAAACTTGGAGATTTGTACTCACAAATGAATAAGTTGACCTTAATGAAATGAACTTGTGAAGAAAGGTCGTATGAATTAATGACTAGGACTAAGAAAAAGAAAAGGGGTAAACTTGGAGATTTGTACTCACAAATGTAAAGACAACATGTTGAAAATATGAACCATTTTTCTTCAAATGACTTTTATAAATTTGGTGCTCTACAACCCTAACCATCATAGATTCTTCGCAAAATTAGGAAAATTTGTTACTGGATTCACAAACTCATGAGACTTTAGATATCACCTCCATTTCTTTATTTACCCACATCTGAATATACTCATGCAAGGGGCCCATAATAATTTCTTCACTCACCCAAAGTGAAGACATTCCCATAATAATTTCTTCACTCACCCAAAGTGAAGACATTTTCACTCTATGGAATTTAGATCAAAGTGCTTCTCATTATTAATAAAACCATGCTTCACATTTAAAGTATGTAAGCCATTTTTTAATTTCAATCTCAGGAAAACTTATGAGACTATCAAATTCTAACACCATGGTTGCTTTTCCCATCTTTAGTTTTTCTTCCACTTTTTCCTTTGTAGTCAAATTATAATTCTCATGGGGAAAATTCCCTTCATCTCTTTCCTAACATCTTCTGTTATGAAAAATAATTGACTTATTCTATGTTCCAATATTTCATAAGGAGCAATCAACAATTGCGATATGTCAATTCTATAGTCCCATCCATGTTAGATTGCTTTAGTCTAGATGGTAGGTTCTCCTTTTTCCTTTTGTGTTCACTATGTCAATGAACTTTTTAATAAATTTACACACAAAAGTTCCATTAAAAGTGGTAATGTAATGTTTGTAGCTCAGTGTTGAAGAATTCTTTCAGATAGCAGATCCTTCAAGTAAGCACAAAAGCTATATTTGTTATCTCTCACAATTCAAATCATAACATTGTTATTTTTTCAATGTTAACAATAATAATATTTTAGACTCCCAACAATAGTTCTTGAGATCCTTTATCCTTTGGGGATTTCTTAGGCATATCTTAAAAATTAACATCAAGCTCTCTAATGGAAAGAGGTTGTGTGAATAATGGCTCGGGATTCAAGGATAATCTTTTTTTCAACCTAATATTCTCCTACTACTGCTCATTTACAAAATGTGCTAATATGTCTTCAATTTTTTGGTGTATTTTCAGAGCTGTAATGGGTCCTAATCCCTTGATATCTACAACAACATTATGGTCTTATAAATCCTTTTTTCACTAACCTTGACCCTACCTATTAGAGTTTTTTGGACTCCTTATTATAACTGGCATGGTGTGACATGATAGAGTTGTCTTCAAAAGTGGGTATTTAAGCATGTCACAATAATTCTTCAACTATCAATTTGTTTCAATTTGCATGATTTCCCATTTTGGAAATCTATCACAATCACTAACTTCCTTTCCATTGGGCAATGTTCTCATATGCTTTGTTGTTCACCCTTGTCATTGTTTGAGGACCTCTTTATTTTTGGGACAGGGGTAGTGGCATGCACAATTTTTTGTTTAGTTTTATGGGGATCATACCCATCACCATCATCATAACATTCTTTAGCTATGTTCTTCCTCCCATTACCACTAAGTGGTCGAGAAACATATTTTCTAGGATGGGCCAATGTATTCTTGGTAGTGTGGGAAAATGACCCCCCTCCTCCATTTTCCCTATGGTTGGGTTCATCAATAGCTTCCTATTTTTTCTTTTCTTGAAGAATATTCCTTTTTGATTGAGAATTATAATTGACCAAAGTATGAATATCATCAGGAAAAAGGGAATCTTTAATCTTGGCACCAGGGTTGTGTATGGAGAAGAGCAATTTAACATTTTTGTATTTTATTCCATGTCATAGGCTTTGTCATCCCTAATACCTTCTTTCTATACTTATATTTGGAACTCTAGGCTAAGACAAGATGTAATGAGCCAAAATACACACTTGTACTAAGATGTATTATCTCACAGAAAGTTTTTTTTTTCAAAAGGACATCTAGGTTGTGTTTGTTCCTAAATATAGACATGGCTGGCCACAAATTTCCTTAGGAACATATGTGGATGGTTGTGGGTTTCCAATGGACAACCGGCAATCATCCCTTTAAATCTTTGAAACAAAAAATATCAAAGAAAGCTAAAAGCTACAAGTTGGAAAAGGCCAAAAGCTGCGAGTGGAGATTGTGCATGGCTTACACTTGCACGATGCATTTGATGCAATCCTGTTCTTACCACCTCAAGAGCCTATAAATAAAGTCAAAGCCAAGGATGTGAGTCTAATGAAAACGTCGTTATGCTGGAGAAATTTAGTGAAAATTCTTGACTACAAATATATTTATATGGAAAGCTAGACTACAAAAATTTAGTAAAAATTTTTCACATGTATGTTTTTTTTCTCCATATTCTTTTAAAATCAAATTATAATATACTTTCTTCTCTCTAAAATTTAAATATTTTATTTTTCTTTTATCAACTTTTTTCTATATTTAAAAAAAAAAAATTGATTAACTATAAACAATAATATACTATTTTTTT
>JZKD02S1665919.1:50696-82067 GCA_000966675.3 Picea glauca | reverse complement strand
ATATATATATATATATATATTCCCCTTCGCCCTTTAAATACAAACAGCAATCCAAACTCCATTTCTATTTACCATTACTGCACAACGATTAAAAATAAATAATTTGCATTATATAAGATTGGAGTGAAAGAGTTCCAGTTGACTAATGGTCTAATTATTTTAGACACTATTCAAGATAGGCTAAAATAACGATTATTTTGATTATAGTGCTCCCTACATGTTGGTTTCATATTTATATGGAGAAACTATTATCCAATATTAGTATATTATATGTTTAGCAAAGGAATTTTTATGCAATGGCATGGGTAAATTGTTTTAAACGCATTTTTATGCAATGATATGGTTAAATCGTTTTAGTGGTGGAAGGATATGGCAACTTTTATGCCAAAGGTACAATCTCCCCCTTGGCTATTGACTTTATTGGAAAAAAAAAAAGGTATTATTTAATGTTTTCTCGTTTTTAGGTTGTATAAATATCATTTAGATATTTTTAACATTGTCATGAGGGATGTGGCGTATTAGGTTGGGTTCTCTAGGTTGATCCACTTCATTATATCACAAAATGTGTTGCTAAATTGATCTGGAGCTTTTAATAAAAAATTGTAAAAAGTACTAATAATATTTAAACAAATTATTAATGCAATTAAATGTATTAGTTTATTTTCACAAAATTTATAACAACACTTGAATCGACAATACATATGATTATAAATTAGATATCATAAAAACTCATGTCCCCATTCATTTTCACGAAGAATATAAGTCATTTCATATATAGGATCCATTTCCAAATAGAATCGAAGTAGTTGAGTACAATAATACAAAGCATTTATATGCTATTTAGTCTAAATTCTATCTAGGAAACTAGTTGCATATGAGTAATCCACCTTCCATCCATAGGGACCCACTATGAATGCCACCCAAGTTAGGGTACGAATATACTAGGAAGAAGAATCATTTATAAGTTTTTTCTTTCACCCAACCCAACTCATAGTGCTCATGACTATACAATATTTAGACATTACTATGAATTTCCTCAATACAACTATCTTCAACTACCTTAAACAACATTTCATCATACATGAATGTTGTTCTCTTAACCATTCACAACACAAGTTCATATTTTCTTTTTGTGCAAGTCACTCCCTTAAGAAATCCATCCCAAGAAGTGTAACAATCTAGACAACAAGAGTTTAAGCCACTAATTTGTCCTTAGGGAGATTTAATATTGCAATGTTCAACTCAAACATAGTCAATTCACAACACGTGCATAACATTTTTGGGTTCCCATCTTTTCCAATATTTCTACTCATAACAACCATGGATTCTATTTCCAATCTAGAACATACTATCTCATACCAACCATAGAACCCTATGGTTCACAATAGGATCACACCCACTTTCAAGCTCATGGGTTGATGGTATGGGTATGTGAAGTTTCCCACATGGGAGATAATTCTACTAGCATGGATAAGAATGGACATAGAGGAATATGTTCCTTACAAAATACATAATATATAAGTTTTTTCACATTAGATGTGTATTTCTTTTCACAAAATAGGTCCAATGGATTATTATTTGGGCACATAAGTTAAAGGTTGGTGAGTTTTCATACTGACACATGCTTAAAAGGAAGGGAGTTCTTGAGGTAACACATGGTAAAATTTTATTTCCCCATGGGACCCCTTTCAACTTCCCCTTTTATTGAATCATGGTCCCTTTGTGCTCCTAGCTACCATATTCAACATTTTTCATTATATTTCATATTCACGTTTTACATAAGACATAAAAAAAAAAAAAAACAAGATACGATTATGTCCAAGATGTCCATTGTGTCCTAACGTTTATCTAATATGTACATGGTTTCATAGATTTTTTTCATGTCACATACATCTAGCAAGTCCTACATATTGGCCATCATGCCCAAGCTTATGCCTACACTTTTAATCATTCACTAGTTGGGCCTTCTCCTTGTGATTGGTACCAAAAATAATTACATAATGAACGATTACAATATGGTTCATTCAACATAATACTCACATGCCCTAACACCCAATAATTCCATGTCATCATGCAAATTATTATGATTTAATTACTTAAATCCAAGGTGGTAGATTAAGGTGTCACAAGGGATTGGATTCCTTAGCTAGGATTGAAGGAAAACTTCAAGTTGAACAATGTATATAGGGTGGTACCAAATAAGGTCAAGAGTTTCATTCTCGATTTTCTCCTCTTCATTGACTTGGAGTTTAATCCCTAAGGAATTAGTGGAAAGGTTGGTTGTGGAATGTTTCTAAGGGTTTCCTTAAATATAAAGAAATTGACAGTTATTTTGGTTAGATGGAAGGCCTATATTAGATGTATTCCTAAACAAAATCTGGATACTCAAGTCTAAATAAACACTTGGCACTTTTTTCTTAATGGTTTCTTGAAATACCCCAAATAATCAAGGAAATCCTTATTTTTTTCATCCTTCTTATTACGAGGCCTTACTAGTTCCATTCTCTTGTTCACCTACTTGTTCCTAAACTTAAAATGCTCATCCCACAATTGACTAAAATCGCTAAAACACCTTATTTTGTTCCACCTTTGCCAATTCTATGTGGTAATTGTTCTCAACCTTCTATGCCCATATTTCTCCTAAATCCATTACTTGGCAAGCAACCCTTCTAGATAAAATGCCTTTTTCCATCATGCTTTAGTTAGAAAGGTAACTAGTTTTAATTAAAAAAAAAATATTCTTTGAAACATACATACATAGATACACATATGTATATGTATTCCAATGGGGTAGCTCAATTGGTTAAAATGGACTATTTCAACGTGGAGTTTGCAATGAGGTCTCAAGTTCTAGTTTGGTTGAATCTTATTGGATTAGTAGCTACTATTGTGGCTAGTAGTTGAAGAACTATATTGTTCCTTCTTAACTGAAACAAAATATTCAAAGAAAAATAGGCAAAACATAGTTGCAGAAATAAATTAAACAAAGCAAGGTAGATGGAAATATAGTCACAAAAAATAAATAATAGAACCATAATAAAAAAAATAACACAGTAAGGAAACCTTTATTAATATTTAGAATATATGTAATGGTCATTTTCCTCCTTGAGGGGGAGACATTTGACATGAGAAGATATCCAAAAGAAAAAATATTCACTCAATAACCCATTACATAAATTCTTCTACTATATATAGTTTCTAATTGACCTAGTTTCTAATTCACCTAGTGGACCTCCATTAATGAGGCCTCAATCACTAACTAGTGGACCTTCTTTAATAAGTCCACTTACATTTATTTATTTCACACTCTACAATGTCACAGGGCGTTATTTAATAAGTATGGCCCTCAATACATTAAGTGACAATCTATTCCACTAACTAGGGAAGTTAGGGTGGGACCCTAACATTCCCTCCCCTTTATAAAGTGGCCTTTCCCTCAAGGATGTAGATGAGGAAATGCATGGAGAATCGTTTTTGGTTCCCATGTAGTATCTTTAGGTAGTTGTTGATGCTTGAATTTGTGAGGACTGAAACGACAACCTCGCGAGGATGCAGATCCTCCTGCTTTTTTATAGAGGTGGTACTCCTCTATCCAAGATTTATAAAATGTGGGACTTTTAAAGAAGTCCGTCAAGAAATGAAATAGAAATAACATAAAATATTTTTCTTTTTCTTTTAAAAGAGAGTTCCTGAGAATGGACCAGGAAACACACACACATTCATACATTTAAAGAAAATAAACAAAATTCCTCACATCCATCATAGTAGGGCTAAAGATTTCTAATCACATAAAAATTAAAAGAAAATGATCTGCATGCATAAGAGAATTTTGACAGAATGATACATGGGTAGCTCAGATGAAGATAAAGATAGATCAACCTCAAATAATTTATATTCATAAAAATCGAGTTACAAAGTACAATCGAGATTGTTCCCAAAATATTTCTCTTGGAATTTCTAAAAAATATATAGTTCAATACATATTCTCTGAAATTAAAATGCATTTTTCATAATGATTGGGATTGGGGCTCCCATGGAACATAAAGAAAATATGTATAAAATGAAGTTCGTAGAAAGAAGAAAGTGGGTGGCAGAAGGCAACAAGACATGGTAAGAAGAAAAAAGAAAATACTAGTCTTCGATTAAAGCTTTCTATTTAAAGAGGTGGAGTAACTGGATGAAGAGCTTTATAAAGATAGAAAGATGTGATCAATATTAACTTACTATGATGGTATATCATGCTTTTCCACTTGCTCATTGATGTCCTTTTATAGATTTCCTCGACGGTTATGGGAACTGTCTTAACTGTCCTTTGCCCTTCATTGGTAAGTTTGTCGACAACCTTTTTGAACCACTCCTCGATGTAGCTCCTCATTGGCACCATGTTGATTTCATGCTAGATTTTTATATTCAAGAGTTCACCTTCCAAGTCCCTTAGATCAATAGCAATGTTGCACAATGATTCTTCAATATTTTGGTTTTTAATTGAATAATCAACTAGCTAGTTTTCCATGTCATCTTCACCATATTCAAGAATGCCATAGAACTTTTCAAATTACAACCCTTTAAAGATCTTAACTTGTTCATCAAATGCTTGCTTGGCTAAAAAAAATGAGTTGAGTATCAATTTCAGGTCTTGGAATTCATTGGTGTTTCCATCTATATCTATCTCAGTTAGCTTCTTGAATAGTTCCTCTCTTCTAGTTATGGCCTAGCTACATGCTTGAACGATACCATTAAGGTTTTTTACCTTTTCTTTCCAGCATGTGTTTAGTTGTTTTATTCAGTTCATGGAAGGGAGATCCTCCTCTCTTCTTTTCAATTCCATAATATTAGTAACTTTAACACCAAATGGTACAATTGCATCGAGGTAGAAACCTTGCTCGTTTTTCAAATCTGCTTGCAGATATTCATGAAAATAATGTGCTCTTGTTCCAAAAGAGACCATACTCTTTGACATCTCCCAAGACTCTGTTATCAATTCCATTATTTTCTTTATATTCTTTTCTACATAGGCTCAGGCTGATGTGAGAAGGCTTGCCGATCCTTTTAACTTTGTTGCATGTGTGGTAGGCTTGAACATTGCTAAAGGACTAGCAAGTATTGGAAGGGGAATTAAATCTCCCTCCAATTCTTTGATTCACTCCTTTAACCTGACATTCTCCCCTTCAAGGCCATCAATAGAGTTTTCTAGAGAATATCCAAAAGATCAGTGTATCTGGGAGATTTGGGAAGGCCTCATGTTCCTTAGGTTAATATCTAAATGAGATTTCCCCTTCTTATTCTTTACATCTATTTTTTCAATAATCAAATTTTTGGATTCCCTATCAAAAAACAACGCTCTGAAATGCAAAAGACTCTTCTTCTTCGAAGGTCTAGGTCCCAATTATTTCCATTTGAGGGTTCTGGTGAGTAGTGTTCTCTATCTGGTCATCATTGGGGAACACTTTCTCAATGTCAATTTCTAGTTCCATATCCTCGAGGTCCCTCCTCTTCTTGCACAATGTTTTTTTGTTTCTTCCTCACAGGAAGTTTATGACAAATTTCAATTTTGTTGAAAGGAGGGTTTTTATCTCCTCCTCCACCTGAATAATTGTGGGTGAATTTCATACTTGGGTAGGTCGTTGGAGCACTTCTCCAAGATGTTGTACTCTTGGGCATGACAGTCGAGGATTGGGAACTTTTCTCACATGGACCTTTTCCTCTCTGCTTGTACGAATCATTAGTGTTGAGTATTGTCTCCAAGTAGTCAGTTTCATGAGCAGGAGTTCCTAAGGCGTTATCTCCATCTTCATTCAAGATAGTGTTAATGAAAGAATTGTTGAAATTGACAGCCAATAGATGTTCTACAAAAATACCATTAGGGTCGAACCCTTTTAATTTTTCAACATATTTCAAATTGAGGATGTGGAAGTGGCCCGCAAATTAATCAATCTTGTTCATATTCCTGAATATGAAATCACCAATTTTCCAAGGCATAGGTATGATTGTTTTTTCTCTTTTCATGGAAAAAATGCAAACTGTAGGTGCACTACCTTGTTATCTTAGCAACAAAAAATTTGTCATATATGTGACATGGAAGGAAGGAAGGATTTTATTTTGATCCAAAAATCCTTATAACGTTATAATTTTCCATTTTTTCTAGTGTCCCCTTCCTAACTAGGAACTTACTCACCTAGTCAGGCATCCAGGGAGTGTTTTTTCCAAACAACAATTCTTTAAAAACTAAGAAAAAATCATTAAAGACTTCATAAAAATGTTGGGAGGCCTTGTGCCTCCACAATGATTGATACCAGAAGTTTACTGGGTCGAACTCAAAATTTATCTTCTTGCAAATAAATAATCTCGGGAATTGACAGCAATGTGCTATCGCAAAGACCAAATAAGATGACATAAATTTTTTCCTATCCTTCTTGTATTTCGCCAAGTGGGAAGATATTTCAATGGAAATAAACTTACCCCAGTCAAAGATGGCCTATTCCTTGACCGTAAAATAAAGAATGTAAAGAATCATCTAGGAGATGTTGGTCATAGTTTCTTGTCCTGTTATCCTCATAAAAAGCCATGCAATTTCCCGGAAGGGATTTTTGAATGCACAAACCTGCAATCTTGTGATGTCATCAGGGACGACCTCTCTATTCTCCAGGAATGTAGGTAAGGGATCGAGTCCATTTTCATGTTTTTTTAAGAAATCCCTGCAATCCTAATCTCTGAAGGTGAGAATTGGCTCGGGGAGCCTCAACATCTTACGAAAAACTTGAGGTAACAAATATATAGGGAATATATCTCTCATCACACCAGGTGACCAACTCCTTACAATCAAAAACTTCTGGGACACACCCTGCACGCGCAATTCCAGACATCCAGATTATTTCCTTATGGGTAGAAGGAGATGAATAATAGGAATATGCCATGGACCATTGAAAACTCTAATCCTCACATCCGAAAATATTCAGTGTATCTCCACAGAACTATTGTCGGATTTCTTCCATAAGTCGACGAGAACGTTCACTTTCTCCAAATTATGTTAGGAATGAACATTGGTGGGAGATAATATAATCCTTTGTAAATCCTATTTAACGCGCTTTGATAAGAGGTCTCCTCGAACCTTTCACTTATTAATACCCATCCCTTTGAGCCTGTATGGTAAGTTATTAGCATGAAAATCATTGTAAATGTGCATTGGGAAAGGCGTGAGGATGGCAGGGATGGGCAGGGGATATATGTGACTTGAGATTTTTGTGAACCTGGGAACCCGCGAACCTGAGAGCCCACGATGGTAAGAGGCATGAAATTGGCTAAGTGTGGGACGACATGATGGTCAGACGGATTCATGTAGGAAAAATGACACTTAGGCAGTTCGGGGAGTCTGGAGATCAAATGTAGATTGTGTAACTCTTTGGTGCAATATGTCTATCACGGAACATGGGAACATGAAAGCTCGATCCCGTCAACTCGGGAACCTATGATCGTAAAATCAACTAAGTATCGAACAACATGATGGTTAGTCGGAATCGTGAAGTGAATTTGTAGATGGAGGTGAGAAAATGTAAGTCTTCCAACTCGAGAACCCACGGTCTGAAATGAAACTAAGTGTTAGAACTAGAAATGGATAGTAAGAGGGAAAAAAGAAGAGGAAAAAAAAAGGTAAGTGTAGAAGGGGGGAAAGAAAGTGAGAAACGAATCCAGGAAAATAGAAAAGGGGAGGGAATTTTTTAGAAGCAGGAAATGACCTCAACAACATGCTCCAACTGTGGGATGATGACCCCCTGTGGGTTGTCAAGAATCCTGAATCTCTCGTGACCAGGTGCTTCCACCCATTAGGCTATGGAGTCAGATTAAGAATATATAATGTAAAAACAAAATGAGAATGAAAAATGCTAGGAGAAGAAACCTTTCAGATGTTTCCCATTGACAGGTAGAATTAACCTTTTTCCTTTCATATTTTGGAGCATTTATGAGTTGAAGCCCAATATATTTTCGACGACATAGGGTCCGATCCGTAGTGCTTCTAACATCATGTGCATGGATGGATTTTCCTTGTCTTTGTTCCAAAGCAGTACCAGTTCTCCCTTCTAAAAGTTCTTCATATTTTTGCTTTGATCAAAATACTTTTTTACGATCTATTGCCTCTGAGAAGTTTGGTTCAAGGCTTTGCTTCTTTCCTCCAACTTTAGAAATTGATTGATCATTTTATGAGTAGGTGAAGTGTCTTCCGTATCTTCAGTATTAACCATGGAGATCAATGTGTTAAGCTCGAGGTTTATTGGCATTTTGGCCTCTTTCCCATAGACCAATAGATACATAGTCATCCTAGTTCTATAATTTGGGGTTGTCCTACTTGCCCATAATGCTTCTGTCAGCTTCAGGTGTCAATTTCTCTGGTTTCCATCAACAATTTTCTTCAATATCTACACAAGTGTTTTGTTCTTAGATTCGGCAAGACCATTTCCTTATAGATAATAATTTGAAGACTGACCCATAATGATCCCATATTGTCCGCAAAACTATCTGAATTTTGACCCAATGAAGATCGAACCATTGTTTGTGATGAATTTATCAAGAACACCAAATCTTGACAGAATGTTGTCTTTGAGGAATCAACTCAATTCTTCATCATCGACTTTCTTCTGCGCCACCACTTCTGGCCATTTTGTGAAATAATCTGTAGCTGTTAGAATGTACCGTGCCCTTTTCTAGATTTTGGATTAATCGGTCCAACAACATCAAGTCCCCATTGGGAAAATGGTTGTTCCACCACAATTGGTTGTAGAGGCATCGCAAATTTTTTCATTTTTCTTGAGAACTGCTGGCATGACAAACATTTCCTTATTTCCACATATGAGTCCTTGAATATTGACGACCAATAGAATCTCGATTTGATTATTTTGTGAGAAGTTGCAGTGGGAGCGAAGTGTCCACCGCATATCCCTTCATGGAATTCTTTGATCAGTGACAGAGCTTGATTCTCATTGAGGCATATAAAAAATATACCATTGAAATTCCTTCTAAAAAGTATATCATCAATCAATACATACTGGTTCACCTTCATATTGAGTGTCCTTTGCTCCTTGGAACTCATTGTAATAGGGAATTGCCCGGATCTTAAATAAAATATGATATCTTTGTACCATTATGAATCAACTAATGGTTCCCTGACTGATATTGAAATCATTCCATCCATTGAGTCCCCATTCGCCATAAGATTGCACAATCCTTGTCCTTTTATTGCCTTCAACGGTTTGATCTCGACATCATACTCTTGAATTTTTTCTAACCAGTTGGCCCATTTTCCTTCCCTCAATTGTTGATTTAGGAGAATCTTGACAAAAGATGAGGGGACGTAGGAAATCACATGAGAGTTTAGTATATAAGTCCGAAAGTGTGCCACAACTTTTATGAGGGCCAAATCATGTTTCTCGAGTTCTGAATACCTCAACTCATAGTCATGTAAATTTTTTCTCATAAAACTTATGGGGAGGTCTTCTTTGTTGCTATTTTTCTAAGTGAGGACGGACGTGACAATTGCCTCTGTAGAAAATGAATAGAAAATGAAATGCTTTTGAAAATATGGACTAATGAGGACGGGGGAAATGGTGATTTCCACCTTGATATTGTTGAATTCTTCCTAAGTATATGTTGTCCACTCGAACCTATGTTCTTTTTTCAACAATAAATTGATGGGTCTTACGATGCTTGCGTAATCATGAACAAATCTTCGAACAAAATTAATTTTCCTGAAGAATGACTAGACTCCCTTCTTTGATGTCAGGGGGTAAGTTCATTAATCACTTTAAATCTTTTTGGTTCAATGTAAATCCCTTCCTTGCAAACAATGTTGCCCAACAACTTGCCTTGAGTCACAACAAATAGGCATTTCTTTGGGTTGAGAGAGACGTCATATGATCTACATCTTTCAAAGAATTTTCTTAAATTATAGATGTGATCCTCCCTTTTGCTTGAATGCAATGTCAAGTCATCTTGGTAGTCTACCATGAACTTTCCTATTAGTCCGTTGAATGCATTATCCATGGATATTTGGAATGTAGCCCCGAAATTCTTCAATTAACCGAAGGGCATTCTAGCATATGCATATGTCTCCCATGGTGTGATAAATTATGTTTTTGATCTATCTTCTTCAACCACTAAAAATTGATTATATCTAGAGAAACTATCCAACATAGACATGCATGTCGAACTCGTGACTTGTTGCAGTAGAAACTCCATGTTGGCCAGTGGAAAATTATCTTTTACATGCTCCCTTTGATATGATATCTGAAGTCAACACACATTCGGATTTCCCCGGTATTCTTCCTGAAAATCACTGGATTTGAAATCCATTCTTAATGTCTGATGGGATAAATTATCCTTGCTTTCTTCAACTTTTCTAGCTCAATTTTTACCAGAGGCTTCATCTTGGGATTCATCATTCTTGTTTTTTGTTTCACCGGTTTGGCTTCTTCCCTCAAAGGAATGACATGGTGGAATATTGTTTGGTCATAAGCCTTTAAGTCATCATAATTCCAAGAAAAAACATCAATACATTCCTTGAATAAGGCAACATATTGATCAACTTCTTTGGGGGTGCAATCGATTCCCAAATTGACATATTTCGGGGACTAGTCCATTCCAATATTGACTTTTCTTATCTCTTGCACCTTTCGAACTAAAAATTCTTCACAAAGATTCTTGGCATGATCATATTTTGTGAACAAAGATTCATCTTGTATGCAGTCTTTGGGGACAACAATCTCTTTATCATCATCTTCTTCATCACCATTTAACAAAAAATTCTCCAATTTTTCATCATCGTCAAACACTTGCAAGTACTCAATATTATCGGGCATAGATGGCCTAAAGGCCCTTTCCACCTAGAAAGATGTTTTTCTCAGGATATCGTCTGGATTTGATAATGAAGTTGTCAAAGCTAGCGAATCGGCCTTATGGTTCTTATCCCTTGGAATGAAAGCAATATTGAAAGAACTGAAAGATTCCATCAGTTCATTCACTCTTTTGAAATACAATTTAAGCCTTTCCTTTTTTATTTTTTATATTTGGGTAACCTGGTTGATAACCAACTATGAATATCCAGTCACAATGAGATGTTAAATTTTCATTCCTTGTGTGAGGATCATCCCATGGATTAAATCTTCGTATTATGCCTCGTTATTGGTGCATGGAAACTCTAGTCTTACAGCATGAGGATGCATCGTCTTATCTGGACTTACGGGAACAATCCGAACTTCGTTCCCTAATTTAGAGCATGGTCCATTGAATGGAATTCTCCAGTAACCTTCAAATACACAATCTAAGACCTCCAAGTCTTAAACTCGTTCTAGGTTTTCGTTCAGCTCCACGTCCAAGATATCATAGTTTCTGATCCTGACGTCTATATAGTATTCCATTAATTCATTATACTTCTTGAATGAGAAACGTTTTATGGGCTCTTGGGGTACTTTCATCATTGCTCCCTCCTTTCCTAGTAGCATCATACAGTTGTCTTCGTTCATTATATATATACTGATCATGGAGATCCAATCTCTTCCTAGCACAACCCCATATGTTGGAGGCAGATCTACCAAAATAATATTAAAAACGATGATGATATGGGGAGCTGCGGTAATCCATGCATAGAAACACTTTATTTCTCCATATGCTGATGATTTTCTCGAATCTATGGCATATATTCTCTCGCCAGTTTCATAATATTTAGTGCAGCTCATGCCCAATGCTTTCATGATCGCGAGTGGCATTATATTATTTTTCGCAACAGTATCAACTAAACAGTTATGTAGTGCAACATCATGGTTTTCAATTGAGATGTAGAAAGGTGTAATTTTACCTATCAACTTGGTAGTCGATGGGCTCCATTTCTGTTTTGGAGTGGTAACGACAACTTCTGTTCTTTCTGATGGATCATCCAACAATTTGAAGATATACTACCCCTGTTGAGGAATCTTCACCACTTCTGTGAAAGGCAAGGTTATCCTCAGTTTACTTAAGTCCACCACGACATTGTATGTTATTTGAGTTGAGCTTGTCTCTACGGGCTGCCTTGTGGTTCCAATTATCACCTTCTCATTCGATACTTTTTCAATGTCTTTTTCTTTTTGTTTTTCTTTGTCAGAGTCACCTTTATTCTTTGGTCTATTTACAAATCCTTGTGTCTAGGCGACGTTCTATTGCGAGTTAGAATCATCGTTGCCCTCTCCATATATGTACATGGACGCCTCGCATCCATCCATATGCACTATTTCATAGCATTTATCAGGTAAGTAATAACCTTCTTGCTCGGTCATTTTCTCATCACAGACATCATAAAAAACAATTGCATTTGGAGTGGGTTGTATGGGAACCCTTGGTCTTGGTGGGTCTTCAATATTATCGAATTTGACCCTATTTTTGGGGGGAGGGTTCCTCCTTTGTTTGGGAATTGGAATTCTTGGTTTTGGCATGTAATTATCTCCCCTTCTCGGACTGATTATTTATTTATGCATCTTTTTTATGGTCCTATTCATCTGCGCAATATCAATTATCTACTTTGTTTCCTGTGCTATTGCAAGGTCAACTTTTACGTTAGGCATGGTTCCTTTAAAAAATCCTCCTCCTGCCATTTGATTCTGAGATGCTCGAGGTTTAAAATCTTCGTTTCTTCTTGAGCTAGAAGCTCCTTGATTATCTATATTCAATCCCCCCATCTGTATTTGTACTTTTCCCAATATAATGTCGGGGTTGATGCCAGTTTCAATCATAATTTCTTCCATCTCAGTAGCCTTAGTCATTTCTTCCTCCAGGGTATCCATCTGGGATGTTTTGATAGAATATTTTACATTTGGGGGAATTGCATTCTTATAGCAACCAAGAATGACTGGGTCATTTGGTCTTTTAGCTTCTAGGATTCTACTCAAAGTCTTATTGAACCTGAGACTGAAATATCATATCCTTTCATTCTTCCTTAACCCAATCTAGGTGAAGTCTGCGAGGAGGGTATGGTAGGAAAGTGGGGGGGGGGAGGGAACATATTAAGGAACATAACTTCAAGATCATTAAATGAGTGAATGGATCTACTGGGCAATGTCGTATACCATTCATAATCTCTTTCTGATAAAGTTTGCAAAAATAACATCACCATGACATCATCATGTTCGACTTGGTGGAAATCACAAACGTCAAGAAATAAATGCAAATGCCTCTTTGCATCAATTGTCCCATCTCCAGAAAATTCCTTCAAGGTTCCCTTAGGGAGAACTGGGAGTTCATGTTGTTCACCCATGAGATTAAGAGGGGAATCTCTCACCCTTTTTCTATTTCCAAACCCTGGGATTCCTTGGTTTCTTGTAGCATCTCTTTCACCTCCTTGTCTCTCCTCATGATGTTCAATATAGGGTTGTTCGTCTCTTGCTACCATTTTTTAGGAGGTTTCAAAATCAAACCTTTCACTTCTAGGGACAGAGAGTTGTTTACTTTTACTTCGGGTGATGGGTCCCTTGTACTCGTCCAACTTCAATATTGACCTTGTTCATGTGCTTCTCTAGCCAATATTTGATTTCTTTGATCTTGTCGTTCTTCTCTCCTTTGTATTCGAAGAATTTATCTTTCTTCTTCTTGGACTAATATTTTCTAGGACACTTTTAACTCCTCTCGAGTCTGGGTTGTTGATATTACCAGATTATATAATTGGTGCAAAATTCTTTGTTGATTATTTAGTCCAATTTCTAAATGGAGCTAGTTACCCAGGGGTAAAGTCATATTTATTTCAAAATGTTGGGCCAGGTTCTGAATTTTCAACTCATGTCCCTAGTATAGTCGCCAAAAATGTTGATGCTTGAATCCATCAGGACCGAAATGACAACCTCACGAGGATGTGAATCCTACTATGTTTTTATAGAGGTGGTACTCCTCTATCCCAGATTTATAAAATGTGGGACTTTTAAATAAGTCCGTTAGGAAATGAAATAGATATAAAAAAAATAAAATTTATTTTCAAAGAGATTTCCTAAGAATGGACTAGGAAACACACACGCATTCATACATTTAAAACAAATAAACAAAATTCCTCACATCCATCATAGTAGGGCTAAAGATTTTTGATCACATAAAAATTTAAAGAAAATGATTTTCATGCATAAGAGAACTTTGATAGAGTGATACATGGGTATCTCAAATGAAGATAGTGATAGATCAACCTCAAATACTTTATATTAAGAAAACCTGGGTTACAAAGTACAATCGAGATTGTTCCCAAAATAGTTCTCTTGGAATTTCTAAAAAATATATAGTTCAATACATATTCTCTGAAATTAAAATGTGTTTTTCATAATGATTGGGATTGGGGCTCCCGCGGACCATAAAGAAAATATGTATAAGAATGAAGTTCGTAGAAAGAAGAAAGTGGGTTGAGGAAGGAAACAAGACCTGGTAAGAAGAAAAAAGAAAATATCAGTCTTCGGTTAAACCTTTCTATTTAAATAGGTAGAGTAACTGGATGAAGAGCTTGATAAAGACAGAAAGATGTGATCAGTATGAAATTACTATAATGGTATCTCATGCTTTGTCACTTGCTCATTGATTTCCTTTTATGGATTTCCTCGACGGTTATGGGAACTATCTCAATCGTCATTTTCCCTTCATTGGTAAGCTTGTCGACAACCTTTTTGAACCACTCCTCGAAGTATCTACTCATTGGCGCCACGTTGATTTCATGCTAAAATTTTATATTGAAGATTTCACCTTCCAAGTCCCTTAGATCAATAGAAATGTTGCGCAATGCTTATTCAATATCTTGGTTTTTAATCGAATAATCAACTATCCATTTTTCCACGTCATCTTCACCATATTCAAGAATTCCATAGAACTTTTCAAATGACAACCCTTTAAAGATCTCAACTTGTTCATCAAATGCTTGTTTGGTTAAAAAAAATGAGTTGATTATCGATTTCGATTCTTGTACTTCATTGGTGCTACCAGCTAGATCTATCTCAGTTAGCTTCTTGAATAGTTCCTCTCTTCTAGTTATGGCATGGCTACATGCTTGAACAATACCATTCAGGTTTTTTACCTTTTCTTTCCAGGATGAATTTAATTGTTTTATTCGGTTAGGGGAAGGGAGATCCTCCTCTATTATTCTCAATTCTTTCATACTAGTAACTTTAACACCAAATGGTACAACTGCATCGAGGTAGAAACCTTGCTCATTTTTCAAATTTGCTTCCAGATATTCAAGAAAAGCATGTGCTCTTGTTCCAAAAAAGACCATACTCTTTGAAATCTCCCATGCCTCTGTTATCAATTCCATTCTTTTCTTTATATTCTTTTCCACATAGCCTCGAGATGATGTGAGAAGGATTATTGATCCTTTTAACTTTTCCATAGGTGTGGTAGGCTTGATCATTGCTAAAGGACTAGCAAGCATTGGAAGGGGCATTAAATCTCCCTCCATTTCTTTGATTCACTCCTTTAAGCTGACATTCTCCGCTTCAAGGTAGTCAATAGAGTTGTCTAGAGAATATTCGATTTCTCAGTGTATTTGCGATATTTGGGAAGGCTGCATGTTCCATAGGTTAATCTTTGAACGAGATTTCCCCTTCTTATTCTTTACATCTATTTTTTCAATAATCAAAATTTTGGATTCCCTGTCAAAAACAACTCTCTGAAAAGCAAAAGACTCTTCTTTGTCGAAGGTCTCGGTCCCAATTATTTCCATTTGAGGGTTTTGGTGAGTAGTGTTCTCTAGATAGTCATCATTTGGGAACAATTTCTCAATGTCAATTTCTAGTTCCATATCCTCGAGGGAGAGATCATGGATATCACTTTCTCCCCGAGGTCCCTCCTCTTCTTGCACAATGTTTTTTCATTTCTTCCTCATGGGAAGTTTATGAGAACTTTCAATTTTTCCAAAAGGAGGGTTCTTATCTCCTCCTCCACCTAAAGAACTGTGGGTGACTTTCTTACTTGGGCAGGTCATTCGAGCGCTGCTTCGAGATGTTGCACTCTTGGGCATGACAGTCGGGGATTGGATAATTTTCTCACCCATACCTTTTCTTCTCTGCTTGTACGACTCATTGGTTTTATGTATTGTCTCCAAGTCACTGGTGTCATGAGAAGGGGTGCCTGAGGCATTATCTCCATCTTCATTCAAGATAGTGTTAATGAAAGAATTGTTGAAATTGATAGCCAATAGATATTCTACAAAAATACCACTAGGGTTGAACCCTTTTACTTTTTCAACATATTTCAAATTGAGGTTGTGGCAGTGGCCCACGAATTCATCAATCGTGTTCATATTCCTGAATATGATATCCCTGATTTTCCAAGGAAGAGGTATGAATTTATTTTTTCTCTTTTCATGGAAAAAATGCAACCAGTAGGTGTACTTCCTTGCTATATAAACAACAAACATTATGTTAGATATGTGACATGGAAGGAAGGAAGGATTTTATTTTGATATGAAAATCCTTATAACGTTATAATTTTCCATTTTTTCTAGTGTCCCCTTCCTATATAAGAACTTACTCTCTTGGTTAGACATCCAAGGAGCGTTTTATCCAAAAAACAATCTTTAAAAATTGAGACAAAATCATTAAAGACTTCATAAAAATGTTGGGAGGAATTGTGTCTCCACAATTATTGATACTAGAAGGTTACTGGGTCAACCTCACAATTTACGTTCTTCTAGATAGATAATATTGGGAACTCACAACAATGTGCTATCACAAAGACCAAATAAGATGACATAAAAAATTTCCTATCCTTCTTGTATTGCTCCAACTCGAAAGATATTTCAATGGAAATCAACTTACCCCAGTCTAAGATGGCTTGTTACTTGACCATAAAATAAAGAATGTAAAGAATCATATGGGAGATGTTGGCTATGGTTTTCGGTCCTGTTATCCTCATAAAAAGCCATGCAATTTCTCGGAAGGGATTTTTGAATGCACCAACCTATTGTAACACCCTGTTTCCCCCAGTCTGTAAAAATAAATATACTGGCCAAGTATTGTGGCAAACTCAGAAATGTGAATGTGTGATGTGAATGGACCTTGTGAAAAAGGTCGATGAATGTGAATAATATTATGAATATATATATTGTAGGACTGATGAGAGGGGATGTGCTAGAAAAGAGACCATGATGCCTGGAGAAAGGTGGTGGAAGGCACTTGGAAGGGTGGTGTTAACTTCCACCGAAACCAATACCGTATTTGGACTTCACTGGCCTGGAGAACCAAGAGCGACTCATTGGCCCCTGAATTAAATGACTTGCCAGGTTGGTAGGTAAAGGGCTCCTCATGAGTAATGAGGGATGGGGGTGAACCGCCCATCTGTAGAGTCCTCAGACTTGACCACCGTGAGGAAGATTGTGCAACATGCAACCTCGCTGAAAGGAGAAAAGGCATGAAGAGTGTGTGATCAGGGGGGAATATGCGAGGGGAAGAGGAGAAGGAAAAGAACTATGGAAAAATACAGAGTGAGTGATAGTAGAGAAGAAGGAGAGTAACCTTCATTCTTGGTCACTGGCGAACAGAGACTCAGTCTCGCAGCATCGTGGTCTCAGCTCGGGGGTGGCTAGTGGTAAATTCGATGGGAGTCACTGAGCCTACGATTGGGTGGAAACGAGCACCCCTCTCAGCAGTTGCATAACCTCTAGTGTTTTTCTGATAAGTGTTATATCTTGCATCTTGAAATTTATATGTTGACATGAATGCTCATAGTCTGTGAAATTTATGAATGGTTTGAGTATAAGACTGTCTGTGTGGTGTTTTTGACCAGAAATGGTGGTTGCATGCTTATAATGGAAAGACTATGTATGGATTATGTTTTATAAATAACTATTTATATGTATACTGATCTAATTCAGACTTCAAGTCTGTTCTCAAGAAATCTATACCCTTATCTGTATCAGGTAATACCCTGGATAAATATCCCCATAGAGACACCCTTCTTGGAAAGTTTACTAAGAACTTGAAAAAGGATTTGAAGGCGCAAGTCTTAGTAATCCTGCATGAGGAAGAATGATCCTCTTAAAACCCCAATGCGCTCTGTGGAAGAATGGAAGAGATCTTGACCGTTGGTTTTCCACGTCCAGGGAGCAGCAGGAGAGTGCAAAACATGGGACAGATCTGAACCATCAGATCTTAGTCAGAAAGATTGACAACAATTGGATCTATCAGGAGATGCATGAGGGTTAAGCCTTGGCAAAAGTCTCGAAATAGATCACAGTTGTTCGATTAAGGGAGGCCACATGTTGCGAGATCACCCATCTCAGGATTTCAGACTTCGGGATTTCAGAGGTCTCATTGACAAGAGATCAGGACACTCCATGGTGGAAGTCAGAAATAGATGACAGCAATCTGATTGAAGGAGGACGCGTGTCGCGAGATCACCCATCTTGGGATTTTAGACTTCGGGATTTCAGAGGTTTCGTTAATAAGAGATCGGGACACTCCATGGTGGAAGTCCAGAAATAGATCGTAGCTGTCTGATTGAAGGAGGACGCATGTCGTGAGATCACCCATTTTGGGGATTAGGACATCGGGAAATAGAAGAGGAAGGAGTCTTTTGACTTCACGAGTGGCGAAGCCCCGAAACGATCTGGACCGTCCATCCGTGGAGGACACGTGGCGGAGATCGAGAGTCCATCGGGATTTCGGATATCGGGGATTCGAGAAGACAGAGGATTTGTGTCACTGGGGATCGCAAGTTGTGAAACCAAGAAATGACGAGGACCATCTATTTGAGGGAGGACACGTGGCAACAATCTAGGTTTTTGGGAAAAACCCCGAAAGGAAAGGCCATTTCGGCAAATCAGGGATCATGAATTCGGGAGTCCCGTTGACAAAAGGTCAGACTCTTGCATTGATAAACCCCGAAAGGATCACAATCGTTCGATGGAGTAGGACACGTGGAAGAAATTTGAGGGGTTTTAGCATTTCAGAATTCATAACTTCGGGAGTTCCGAGGATAAAGGGTCCAGACATTTCGGTGTCGGGGAAACCTGAAATCGTGAAGAAGGAAGAGGTCGGGACATTGGCACATCATCTTTTCGGGAATCGACATTTTGGGAGTCGAGAGGCCAAGAGGTCGGGCTCTTGTATTGAAAAATCCTGAAAGAAATAAGACTGCGGTCTTATGAGAAGTGGTCATATGGGCCAAGGCATAGCCCAAGGGGCTAATTGCTGTTCGAAACCTTAGGCCATTTCGGGAAATCGGAAATCGAGAATTCGGGAGTCCTGTTGACAAGAGGTCCGGCTCTCGTATTGATAAGTCCCGAAGGGAATAAGACTACAGTCTTATGAGAAGTGGTCATACAGGCCAAGGCATAGCCCAGGGGGCTAATTGCTATTCGAAACCTTTTCTGCATTTTGACATTTCGGGGTTTGTAGAGTCGAAGGACTCGACTCACTTATATCACTGAGTTGTGAAATGCGAAAAGGCACCTAGTTGTTTGGCTAGTGGTCATAACTGATGATCACATGGAGGTGGAAAAAGGGAAGAGATAGCCTGCGCTAAGCCCCGTAGGACTTTGGGGATTCTGTCCCTCGAGAAAAGGCAAAAAAATTATTATGCTGTAGTGGGTGTGTGACAAATTGGTATCAGAGCATGGTTACAAAACTTGGCCTGCTTGGGCTCATGAACGAGTTGTGCAGAAGTTCCGTTCAGAACACTCCTAAAAGGAGTAACCCCCTTTCTTAACCTTCCTAATCAAAAGATGAAGTTAAGAATGAAAAAACCCTATTGTGTGTGTGTACATGTGAAAATATGAATTATGCATTGGTCATAAATAAATGTAAATATTGACTAACAACCAACATTTTTACTTTTGCACACAAGAGGAAGATCAACCGCAGGAAATTACCAACTCCTAGTATGGTGACTCACCATGAAATGGGAGAGGGATCCCACAATAGAGATGAAGAGTCTGATGAAAGGAGGGCAGTAGGGACCCCTCCAGATCTAGGTGAGATTGTGAGGAGTCTCATGGTTGAATTACAAAGCTGGAAGGCTGACAATGAAAGGATGATGAAAGAACAAGAAAAGCAAACATAAATTAACGTAGTTTTACTGCAGAGTTTATCCGATCTACAAAGACAATTGCAGCATGAACCTGAAACTCAGAAACATGGTCATATTAGTGGCCACACTAAGAGGAGAACCTCAAAAAAGGTCCACCCTAGAGGTAAAGGACAAGTGTCGGATGATTCCTCTGAGAAGGAAGCTGGTGATTTAGAGGGCTCTTCTAGTAGCAGAACCAATTCCTATTCCCGAAGGAAACAGAAGAAGCAAAATTCTTCCAAAGGTCGTAAATTTGAAGAATTCAGAAAATCCAAACCACCCTCCTTCGATGGTGAAATAAAGAAGGGAGAGGAAGAAGAGGCTTGGCTGCTTGGACTAAAGAAGTATTTCAGAGTCCATGACTTTTCAGAAAATATGAAGGCCCGAGTGGCCACCTTCAACTTGAACAAAAAGGCTTCCATTTGGTGGGAAGAACTTAAGAATGTGAAAGGGGTTCACGAAGAGGACCTATCTTGGGAACGATTTGAGAAATACTTCCGAAAGAAGTATCTGTCGGAAAAATATTTCGACGAAAATACCAAAGAGTTTTATGAACTCAAACTGGGATAACTCACTATAGAAGAATATGTCAACAAATTCCTCGATTTGTTGAGGTATGTACCTTATATAAAAGTATAAAAGGAAAAGGTGCAATGCTTCATCAGTGGACTACCTAAAGACTATCAGAACAAAATTGAATTTGATGAGCCAAAGACTCTAGAAGGCATTATTCGAAAGGAAACCTATTGTCATGAACAGTTTGGGCATCGAGAAAAACCTCATGAAGGATGGAAACAAAAGAATAGTTCAAGATTTAAGGAAAAAGGGGATTGAATCCCCAGGATTTAAGAACTATAAGAAGAACCCAAGAATGAGCTTCCCAACCCGGAGTATGCACTAGCAGAATTTTCCCTCCTTGAGCGGAAATACAACTTCTGGACCCATATCAGTGAAGACTGATAACCCAAAGAGAGAACCTATGAAATGTTGGGCTTGCAAGGAAGAACATATATTGAGAGACTATCCACATCGACAAAAGAACAGTCGAAGGATTTATAACCTCTAGGAAGCTACTATCGTCAATGATATGGCCAGGAGTGTGCCACAAATTTATGCAGCCTTAGATAATAACCAAGCTGACCACCAAGATTCAGTGGTGGAAATAGAAGGTATGATTTCCAACCATCTAGTGTCTGTTTTGATTGACCCTGGCTCAAATTTGAGTTATATATCCCCTAAATTTGTTGATAAGTGTAAACTACAGCCACAAAAACATACCAAGCCATGGTTGGTATAGTTAGCCACTGGCACCAAAAGAAGGGTAGTAGAGGTTATACCATCCTTCCAATTGATGTTGGGTAGATTCCCCACCCAAGCAACCCTTAAATTATTACCCCTGGGATCGTATGATCTATTGATTGGTATGGACTGGCTAGATGCCCATAAAGTCGGATTGGATTGTTACCATAAAACCTTAGAATGTGTAAGTAAAGAAGGGAAAAAGATAACCCTTCAAGGGATCTAAAAACCTATCTCAGTAAGACAAATATCAGCTTTGTAAATGAGAAAGTATTTCCAAAAGGGATGTACCCTATATGCAATACAGGTGTTGAAAACAATCGAAGGTGACAAACCAAGCCCTGACGATCACCCTATCCTGAGAGAATACAAAGATGTGTTTCTGGAAGAGGTACCGGGTCTACCTCCGAGAAGGGACATAAAATTCTTGATAGAACTTGCACCAGGAGCGGTGCCAGTGTCTAGGACACCCTACCATATGAGCACACCTGAGTTAGTTGAACACAAGTTGCAATTAAAAGAAATGATGGATAAGGGATATATTCGGCCCAGGGTGTCTCCATGGGGGGAACCAGTCCTGTTCGTAAAAAACAAGGACGGTACCCTTAGACTGTGTATATATTATAGGCAACTCAATAAGGTAACCATAAATAACAAGTACCCCTTGCCCAGGATCGATGACCTGTTCGATCAATTAGGGGGTGCATCTATTTTCTCAAAGATTGATTTGAGGTCGGGATACCATCAAGTCCGAATCAAGGGTGAAGACATCCATAAAACTGCCTTCCGGATGAGGTATGGTCACTATGAGTTCGTGGTAGTGCCATTTGGGTTGACCAATGCCCCTGCCACTTTTATGTGCTTGATGAACAATGTACTCAACAATTTCCTAGACAAATTTGTGCTTGTTTTTATTGACGATATATTAATTTACTCCAAGAACATAAAAGAGCATGAAGAGCATCTTAGACTTGTGTTGCAAGTGCTAAGAGAATATCATCTCTATGCCAAATTCAACAAATGTGAATTCTTCTAGAAGAAAATACATTACTTAGTCCATGTTCTCTCCGAAGAAGGAGTAGCGGTAGACCCTGACAAAATCAGGTCTATCATGGAATGGCCTACCCCAAAGGATGTTTCGGATATCAGGTCCTTTATGGGATTAGCAGGATACTATAGGAGATTTATAAAAGGATTCTCTAAGATTGGTTGTCCAATCACTGCCCTCCAGAAGAAGGGGACAAAATTCCTATGGACACAGAAATTTGAAGAAAGATTTCAAACCCTGAAACATCTACTGACCCATGCACCCATGCTGAAGATCGCTGATCCAGAAGCCGACTTCCTCGTGTGCACAGATTCCTATAAGGAAGGACTCGGAGGAGTCCTTATGTAGGGAGGAAGTGTGATCTGCTATGAATCCCGAAAATTGAATGAGCATGAAGTCAACTATGTGACCCATGTTCTAGAGATGGTTGGCATAGTGCATGCCTTGAAAATGTGGAGGCATTACCTCCTGGGAAGAAAATTTGTACTTATGACAAATCGCTGTGGATTGCGATATCTGTTTGACCAACCAAAGCTCAATGCTAGACAAGCTAGGTGGATGGCCCTCCTTAGCGAGTTTGATTTCGAGATCAAACACATTAAAGGAAAGGAAAATAGGGTGGCCAAATCCCTTAGCAGAAGTATGAAAACAATTCACCTGACCGCGGTGAGTACCTACGAGACTGATGTCAAGGAAAGAATAAAAAATGCACAAGAAATAGATCCCTTCATCTAGACCGTGACCATGTACCTACAAAAAGAACCCGCTGGAGTAAAATATGAAGGCTACCAGATGATCGAAGGAGGTTTGCTCACTTATAGAAGTAGATTTTATATTTCAGATTATGACGACTTGAAAAGGTTCATACTGGATAAACTACATAAAAGACCCTATTCTGGTCATCCAGGATACCAAAATATGATCACGACCACTAGGAAACAATTCTATTGTCTTGGAATGAAGAAATATATAGCTGAGTACTTAGCCAAATGCATAGAGTGACAACAGGTTAAAGTAGAACACCGACACCCAGCAGGACTATTACAACCTTTACCAATCCTAGAATGGAAATGGGAAACCATCTCCAGGGATTTCATCACTGGATTACAAGCCTCGACCAAATAGAATGATGCCATCATGGTAGTGGTGGATAAATTGAGCAAGTCTGCTCATTTCATCCCTATCAAATCAACTTGCAAAGCAATGGATATCGCCCAGGTATTCATGAAGGAGATATTCAGATTGCATGGTATGTCAAAAGAGATCGTGTCTGACAGAGACACGAAATTTACTTCTAACTTTTGGAAATCACTGATGGTTGGTTTAGAGACCAAATTGTTGTTTAGCACCTCCTATCACCCTCAAACCGACGGATAGACAGAAAGAGTGAACCAAATACTTGAAGACATGCTAAGAATGCATGTAATGCATCAACCCAAGAAGTGGGAAGATTACCTGCCACTGGTAGAATTTGCCTACAACAACGGCTACCAAACATCCTTAAAGATGAGTCCCTTCGAAGTCCTCTATGGTAGACCTTGTAACACTCTAGTCAGCTGGAGTAATCCCGTAAAAAATATTTATTTTGGACCCGACATGTTGAAAGAAATGGAACAACAAGTGAATCAGATAAAACAAAACCTAAAGGTTGCTTAGAACCGATAGAAAAGTTATGTCGACCAAAAGAGAACTCCAAGAGAGTTCAAAGTGGGAGATCATGTATATCTCAGAGTTAGACCCAGGAAGAGTTCTCTGAAAATGGGAGCTTGTGCCAAGTTGGCACCTCAGTATTGTGGACCCTTTGAGGTTCTAGATAAAGTGGGACCTGTAGCCTATAGGCTAGCACTTCCTCCCACAGTCAAAGCACATAATGTTTTCCATGTCTCATTATTTAAGAAATTTGTACATGATGATAACCATATAATTGATTGGTCTGTGATCCAGGTGGAACCGGAGGGAGAATTTCTACCAGAAACTCAATGCATACTGGACAGAAAGGAAACTCCGCTCCGGAACCGAACCATTGCACAGGTCAAGGTGCAGTGGAAACATTTTGGCCTAGATGAGGCTACATGGGAAATGGAGGATGCCATGAAACGGGCATATCCAATTTTGTTTACATCTGTACATGCATGTCAAGTTGGTAGATAGAACATCGAGGGAAATGTTACTTTAAGGGGGAGGGAATTGTAACACCCTGTTTCCCCCAGTCTGTAAAAATAACTATACTGGCCAAGTATTGTGGCAAACTCAGAAATGTGAATGTGTGATGTGAATAGAGCTTGTGAAAAAGGTCAATGAATGTGAATAATATTATGAATATATATATTGCAGTACTGCTGAGAGGGGATGTGCTGGAAAAGAGACCACGATGGCTGGAGAAAGGTGGTGGAAGGCACTTAGAAGGGTGGCATTAACTTCCACCGAAACCAATACCGTATTTGGACTTCACTGGCCCGGAGAACCAAGAGCCGCTCGCTAGTCCCCAAATTAAATGACTCGCCAAGTTGTTAGGTAAATAGATCCTCATGAGTAATGAGGGATGGGGGAGAACTGCCCATCCGTAGAGTCCTTATACCTGACCACTGTGAGGAAGATCATGCCACACATAACCTCACCAAAAGGAGAAAAGGCAGGAAGAGTGTGCGATCAGGGGGGTAGATGCGAGGGGAAGAGGAGAAGGAAAAGAACTCTAGAAAAATACAGAGTGAGTGATAGTAGAGAATAAGGAGAGTAACCGTCGTTCTCGGTTACTGGCGAATAGAGACTCAGTCTCGCAGCATCGTGGTCTCAGCTCGGGGGTGGCTAGTGGTGAATCAGTTGGGAGTCACTAAGCCTATGGTTGGGTGGAAACGAGCACCCCTCTCAGAAGTTGCATCACCTCTGGTGTTTTTCTGATAAGTGTTATATCTTGCATCTTGAAATTTATATGTTGACATGCATGCTCATAGTCTGTGCAATTTATGAATGGTTTGAGTATAAGACTATCTATGTGGTGTTTTTAACTAGAAATGGTGGTTGCATGATTATAATGGAAAGACTGCGTATGTATACCGATCTAATTCAAACTTCAAGTTTGTTCTCAGGAAATATATACCCTTATCTGTCTCAGGTAATACCCTGGATAGATCTCCCCATAGAGACACCCTTCTTGGAAAGTTTACCAAAAACCTGAAAAAGGATTTGAAGGCACAAGTCTTAGTAATCCTGCATGAGGAAGAATGATCCTCTTAAAACCCCAATGCACTCTGTGGCAGAAAGGAAGAGATCTGGACCGTTGGTTTTCCACATCCAGGGAGCAGCAAGAGAGTTCACAGCGCGGGACAGATCTGAACTGTTAGATCTTAGTCAGAAAGACTAACAGTCGTTGGATCTGTTAGGAGATGCATGAGGGTTAATCCTTCATGAACAGAGGCGGAAGTCTCGAAATAGATCGTATTCGTCCTATTAAGGGAGGCCACGTGTCGCGATATCACCCATCTCGGGATTTTGGAGGTCTCGTTGACAAGAGATCAGGACACTCCATGGTGGAAATCCCGAAATAGATCGCAGCTGTCCGATTGAAGGGGATAATTTCTATTCGAAACCTTTTCTACATTTCGAAATTTTGGGGTTTGCAGAGTCAAAGGACTCGACTCACTTATATTGTTGAGTCATGAAATGCAAAAAGGCGCCTAGTTGTTTGGCCGATGTTCATAACCGACGATCACATGGAGGTGGAAAAAGGGAAGATCTAGCCTGCGCTAAGCCCCGTAGGACTTCGGGGATTCTGTCCCTCGAGAAAAGGTGAAAATTTTATTATGTCATAGTGGGTGTGTGACACCTACAATCTTGTGATGTCCTCAGGGATGGCCACTAGGTTCTCCATGAATTCATGTAAGAGATCAAGTCCATTGTCATGCTTTTTTAAGAACTTCCTGCAATCTTCATCTCTGAAGGTGAGTGTTGGCTTGAGGAGCCTCAACATCTTACAAAAAAAATGAGGTGACAGAGAGAAAGGGGAATGGTCCTGCAATTGGATGATCTACTGGAATGGAGTATATCTCTCAGCGCACTAGGTGACCAACTCCTTACAATAAAAAAATTCCTGGACACACCCTGTGCATGCAATTCTAGAAGTATAGATTATTTCCTTTTGGGAAGAAGGGAATGAATAATAGGAATACGCCCTGGACCATTGAAAACTCTAATCCTCGCATCCTAAAATATTCAGTGTATCTCCACAGAATTGTTGTTGACTTGCTTCCATAAATCGACGAGAACATTCACTTGCTCTAAATTATGTTAGGAATGAATGTTGGTGGGAGATAATATAATCATCTGTAAATCATGTTTAATGTGCTTTAATAGGAGGTCTCTTTGATCCTTTCACTTATTAATCACCATCCCTTCGAAATGATATGGTAAGTTATTAGCATTAAAATCATAGTAACTGTGCATTGAGAAAGGCATGAGGGTGGCGGGGACAGGAGGGGGAAATATGTGACTTGATATTTTTTGTGAACCGAGGAACCTGCGAACCTAAGAACCTGTGATGGTAAGAGGCGTGAAATTGGCTAAGTGTGTGATGATGCGACGGTCGGACGGATTCATGTAGGAAGAATGACACTTAGGAAGTTTAGGGAGTCCAGGGATTGAAAGTAGATCGCATAACTCTTTGGTGCAATATGTCTATCACGGAACATGGGAACATGAAAGATCGATCTTGTCAATCCAGGAACCCGTGACTGTAAAATATGATAAGTATGGAACACCACAGCAGTCGGTCGAACTCGTGAAGTGAAGTTGTAGATGGAGGTGAGAAAATGTAAGTCCTCCAACCTGAGAACTCATAGTTTGAAATGTGACTAAGTGTTAGAACTAGAAAGGGATGGTAAGAGGGAAAAAAGAAGAGGGAAAAAAGAAGAGGAAAATAAATAAATGGGTAAGTGTAGAAGGGGGGAAAGAAAGGGAGAAACAAATCTAGGAAAATAGGAAAGGTAGGGAGTTTTTTGGAAGCAGGAAATGACCTCAACAATAGTTTATCCTTCCATTGGATCAAACCTTTGTGGATAGTGTGTTGGTGAATAAGAAACTCACGTTTGTCGAAAATGACCTTAGGATGTAACCAAATGGGACCCTCTTCATCTAACTTTAGAAGTATGTCTTGCACTCTGCAATTGTACCCAAGCACTTTCATCAAGCAACATACATGAAACATTGGGGGCAACTTAGAATGGTTATGTAGAGCCAATTTTGATATGTCTTATTTTGAGAAAAAAATGAAGCCAAAGATATAAAAATGAAACACAATGCGATATTGCATGAAAAAAATAACACAATGAACTCTGATTCTATTAATGAATGGAATACAAAGACTGTAAAATGGAAATCATACAAACTATATAGAATGTTGGTAGATTATCTATGAAGAGAGAGATGTGTGGGTTATGCTCATTCACAAAAAGCCTTACATCACACTCCATTGCATGATTAAAGGAGCTCCTTCACCTTGATTGTATAAGAGAGGGTGAGAGGAGAATAATTCCCATGATGCATCTGGGATAAATTGGTCTAAGTTTACAAAATTCCATATGCATATAAAACACTAGGACTTCCTGTGAGTTCACCCATCCCAGTACTACTCTAACCCAAACATGCTTAACTGTATATTTTTAATGGGACCTGGCACACTAATGCTATAGAAATCACAATACATTACACTACATTCCCCATCAAAAGATGAATATCATGGTTGATCAAAACCACAAGCTCAAAAATGTTGGTTTAGTGGATAAAGTGGATGGCACCAAGATAATGGTCCCCATTGCGTCAAGTTCCCTCGAGAGATGGGGAAAATTTTGTTGAATCTGAACTTTGGTGAGACACTTTACTTGTTGAAGTAGTTGTCCAACTTGTAATTGGATTGTGGAAGGATGTCATGAAACTAGTGGTGGAAGTGTTGGATCCATTCAATAAATATGGGATCATGATTTGCCTTGGTCTAAGTTTGGGAGGAATTTGTTGGCGAAGATGTAGAAAGCATAGATATATCAATAGGGGATAATGGTTGGAACCCAAAGTACACCTAAAAAGGGTCGTGGCCAATAGACCTATGCTAAAAAAATGGAAGACTCTCATTATTTGGAAGGGAGAATCTATATATTAGACCATTGGGTAAGGGAGCACTGGGCATCGAGTCAATGGAATGCAGGATGTGATAGTGAAGAGTAACCCACATAGGTGAAGAAGAAATATCTCTATACTCCTCTACAATCTTGTTGACCTACTTCTACTGGATAAAAAGGTCTTGGGCCGAGGCTGTAGTGGTCGTAGTGACCTTATGTTCACCTTTTTATTGGATCATGAAGAGGGGAAAATGTGTGGTCTGAGAGATTACTTTATGGAACTATTTTTCCAATATCAATGAAGTGGCAGTAGTCAAAGATACCTTTGGTACCCTTCAAAGTTGACCTCCCAGAGTAACGATGACACTGTGGGGCTAAGACTCATAGATAGCGTGATGTTTCCACATATATGGTTGTCCTAAAATAACATCATAGAATTCAAGTGGAGAAACATCACACAGTACCTCATCCTTGAAGGGATTGATATCATAGGACATGAGACACTATTGATTAATGCAAATATCTCATCCCCGAATCAACCATTTGATGGTGTATGGTTGGGGGTGTGGCATCATTGGAAACTTCAATATCTTGAAAACCTCAACTGAGATCAGGTTATTTTGACTCATGTTGTTAACAATGAATTGCAGCGGGTTCCCCTTTACCCACATTTTCAAGTTGAAGAGGCACTCCCCCTCCTTAGGCTCCTCTGGCTCTTCTAGTTGTATTGTAGTGGCCACGATGGTAGCAGTGGTATCTGCATCGATGATCTATTTCCATTTATTAGGATTTGAATCAGAGTCCAATTCAGGTTTTGATTCTTTTTATTTGAGCTTGACCACCAATGACTGTTTTGAGCAACATTCATATGTGTTTTGCCAGGGGATTTTGTGGAACTCACACCACTTTTCAATGAATTTCTTAGACTTCCCATAACCCTTCTTATCCATTTGCTTGGAAATATTTTCTTGGGATTGAATATCCTTGCTTTGTCCTTCATTATGGTTTCCTTTGCCATGCTTTTGTTGTGGCATATTTCCAAACCTAAACTCCTTCTTACTCCACTACTGGAATTTCTACTCAATTTTGACTGCATATCAATAAGCAACTCCCAATGTGGATATTTCTAATAAATCCATCTTTGTTTGAATTTACCTGTGCATACCACTACGGTACTTCAAAAACAAGTGCCACTCAGAGTCTTTGATACCCACATTTGAGTGCAAGGTATGAAAGATGTTAGTGTACTACGACATTGTCTGGTCTCTTTTCTAACACAGATTCATCCATCTCATATATTGGTCATCATAGTTTCCAATAGGGTAGAACTCCTCCTTGAGGGAATCTACAAAGGATTCCCAAGTGGTTTCTCTCCCGAATGGTGTAGATTCATCCTTGGTGTACCTCTCCCAGTAACCTTCCCACCAAGTTATGACATGGGGAAGGTCTTTAAGGAGGGTGAAGGTGATATTTTCTCTCTTGAAAAAAAAATGGATAGAGTAATAACCTTCTAGTAGATTCAACCCTTTTTCTAGAGCATCTGCATATAATATCCTTCAAATAAGGGAATATCAAAATTAACTTGTACCTTGAAGGGTGTCACACCTCTAAAATGACTACTTATTGAATATTCCTTGACCACCATCAATAGTCGTCGAAGTATCTGAGTGAAGTTGTCCATCATCTCATTCCTCTGTCGCACAAGGGATTCTTCGATCAACATCTTGAAAGGATATCCCGCTTAATCATCTCTATTTTCTTCCACCATGGGAGGTCGATTGGGTTGGCGAAAGTGGTTGTCCTCAAGTGAAACTAGCTCGAGACCCAACTCTCTATACCTAGACCTCGTCATGGACATGCTCTAAGAAAGGACAGGGATCAGATTACTTTGATATCACTGATCTAGTTTATTTTGAGAACAAAATGAAGGAAGATATATAGCAAGGAAACATAAAGAGATATTGCAAGAAACACATAAATACAGTGAAACCAAATTCTGTTAATGAATGGAATGCAAAATTCTGTAAAATGAAAAGCACACAAACTAGCTAGAATGGAGGTAACTTATCTCTTAAGAGAGAGATGTGTCGTCTACACTTATTCACAAGAAGATTTACATCACACTCCATTGCATGCTTAAAGTACCTCCTTCACCTCGATTATGTATGAGAGAGTGAGAAGAGAATAATTCCCATGATGGATGTGGGATAAATTGGTTTAAGTTTACAAAATCCCATAGGCATGTAAAACACTAGGAATTCTCAGGAGGTCACCCATTCCAATACTACTCTAGCCTAAACACACTTAATTGTGGAGTTATAATGGGATTCGGTGCATTAATGTTGTAGAAATTAAATTTCATTACAAATGAAGATGTCATTACATTAACAAATTTATCGACTTAACGAGAACCATGGCCTCAAAATGAGAACTCTGGCCTAAAAAATCCATATTTTTGCAAAAAAAACATGAAAATCAACCCCCAAATTGAAAATTGGTGCTACCAATAGCACCATGTTTTCAAATGGGGTCAAAATTACAACAGTTTTCAACCATGACCTTCAAAACTCATACAGTAACTCAAAAAAACCTTAAAATCAACACTTAAATAAAAAAATGATGTTACATAAAACAAAATGTTTTTTTCGAAAAGTTAAAATTATAGCTAATTACGACCTAATTGAAATTGTGGCCTTGACAACAAATCCATATGCAAATAAAAAACCCAAATTTGGATACTAAATGGTCACTTGAAAAAAAAATTTGTAATTTTTTTTTTAATTTACATTAAAAAACAAATAAAGAGAAAGTAGAAAATATTCCCAAATTTTTTTAATGAAGAAAAAAGCAAATTAAAAAAAAATATTG
>JZKD02S1665919.1:0-22648 GCA_000966675.3 Picea glauca | reverse complement strand
TATATATATATATAATTGTTAAATTGTTATTAAAAGTTTAATATAATACTGACCACAATTGAATATAAGTGAGAAAAATAATCATCATTCCTACTACCACCCAAATTAAACCCAATTAACACACATAAAACAATACATCCTAAAAAAATTCATGAATCTCTTAGAATCTACTTTTTAATAGTTTTGATTCCCTAGACTCTTCCCATATAAATGTTAAATGAAACCTTGTTCGGGCCTAAAGAACTTACCATTTATATAAACATGAACCATATTATATAACTTATCTTTTATAGATGGTAAATGATTTGAGTCGGTGTTTCCTTATCTATTTTGAATTCAATCATTAAGTTCAAAGATAAAGTATTATAAAGTATTGGAAGTACATTTTCAATGATAGTTCAATTTAAAAACAAACAAAAGGGTTATAGAGAAGTTGGAATTTGATTTTTTATTAAAGTTAAAAGTTGTGCGCTTGATATATTATATGGTTTATATATTATATGGTGATGATGATTATTATTGTTTATTGAAGTTGATTATGATTAATCGAATCTTTAAAAAATGATTAATTGATTTTTTAATATTTTATTTTTATTAAAAAATATTGTAAACTCTTCTTGCTTTCTTTGATTTTCATGACTTATGAAGATTATTAATGTTATACATATTGGAGAAGCGAACCTTAATATACGTATAGGAATCGAAATTTAAGAAAAAAGTTTTTCATCTTTTATTTTCTTAATATTACAAAGTTTACAAATTATTTCTTTCTATAGTATTTTAGGTGTTTTGTTCGATACAATTACATTATGAAGATTACAAGACTTCGTTCTTATTTTAACAATGTTAATTTTTTTCTTTAAGCTAGCCTTAAAAGAAAAATAGTTTTGATATTCTAACTTTCTTGTATTCTATATTTCTTCATGGCACCATAATTTCTCTTCAAATCTAGCTGAGATAGTGCTTTTTATACTATCAATATTTTGAAGAGTGGTCTACTATCAAATCCTTAAGTGGATTAGCCATGAAACAACATCCTTATGCTATCCTCTCTTAAGGCTCAAGTGTTTTTTATTGGAATTTGAAGAAATTTTAGGAAACCTTTTATCCTTCATGTTAATTGTCTTATCCTTGTACAATATGTAATTAATCACAACCTCATTCTCAATGGGAGAGATCCTACCTCTAATAGGAGAATGAATATGGATCATTATTCTATAAAGCACTTTTAGATTTTTTGAAATTTTCTCCAATTTTCTCTAAAAATACTATAACCACAAACTTCACAACCATAAAAATACAATAGATATAAAATAAAGTATGATTCCAATATACACAAGAATTAGTTTTTGTTAGAAGATCAAAACTATATTAATCATGTCCAAGCTTATGCTTACACTTTTAATCATGGACTAATTGAACCTTCACCTTGCAATCGGTACCAAAAATAATTATATCATGAACACTAATTACAATATGGTTCATTCAACACAAGATCCACTTGCCATAACACCCAATAATTATATCTAATCATACAAGTTATTACAATTTAATTACTTATTATCCAAGGTGGTAGAACAATGTATCACAAGGGATTGGATTCCTTGGACATTATTGAAGGAAAATTTCAAGTTGAACAATGTATATAGGGTGGTACAAAATAAAGTCAAGAGTCTTGTTCTTTATTTTCCCCTCTTCCAATTACTTGTAGATTAATCCGTAAGGAATTAATGGAAAGTTTGGCAATGAGATGTTTCTAAGGATTTCCTCAAATATAAAGAAATTGATTACTATTTTGGTTAGATGGGAGGCCTATATTGGATGTGTTCCCACACAAAGTATGGATACTAAAGTATAAATAAACCACTTGGTTATTTTTTCTCAATAGTTTCTTGAAATACCTTGAAGAATCAAGGAAATCCTTCTTTTCTCCATCTTTCGTATTAGGAGGGATTACTAGTTCCATTGTTTTGTTCACTCGGTTGTTCCTAAACTTAAAATTCCCATCCTACAATATACCAAAGCACTAAACCTCCCTCTTATTCTTCCTTTTTCCAAGTCTATGTGGTAATTGGTCTAAACCTTTTTTTTCCATATTTCTCCTAAATCCATCACTTGGCAAGTGACCCTTCTAGATAAAATGCCTTGTTCCATCATGATTTAGTTAGCAAGGTAGCTAGTTTTAATTAAAATTTTGTTTCCTCTCTAGAACATATGTACATACATATTGTTGGGTATGTGTTATATTATTTGCACAATTTTGGGCCCCCTATTATGGGTTTTGGGGGTGGAGCCCCCCCAATTTTTTTTGGGGGGGTTTATTCCCCAACGTTTTGGGTGGTCCTTCGCGTTTGGAGGACAATTTTTTTCCTTTGGCAGTTTAGTGGTGCATGGTATTTCTTCCCATGGTTTTATGGCTAAGGAATTGATGTTGTAATATAATCCAGGTCAATGGATTATGGGTTTTTGGATGCTACGAGATCCTATATATATTGTATTGTAAACAATGAAGATGAATAGAATTAGAGGTGTGGCTCTAAAACATGTTGTTGGTTTTCCTAGTTAGGTTTCCAGGGTAGATCTCTATGTTACACATCAAAATGCCACACTTAAGTGTCTCACCCTAAGTGTCACAAGTGTCGTAAAAGTTTCATATGCACCTTGGTAAGTGTTGCAAGTGTCGCCAAGTGTTGTATGCACCTTACTAAGTGTTGCATGCACTTTTCTATGTGTTTATATTTGTTTTAACCCCTTGAAACCATCGAAGAACATTTGCCATGATCCATAAGTCATATTGGAGGAAGAAACCCATCATTTCAAGGCTTGAAACACACTTTTTACTTGGAAAATCAACCATGTGTTGGGAATTTTTAAAGGGTAATGCTGCCCTGGCCATGCTGGGGGAGTGATACCCCACAGGGTAGAACCCCCCTTACCTTATTTAGGGAGCGTTGATTTAGGATCAATGCTCTGTCTCTAACTATAAGGGAGCTGCACTTTTGGTTAGAGGAAAATTTGGAGAATCTCGCCTCTTTCTAAGGGCCAACTCTTGGAGATGAGGTTGGTTTGGATCGAATGTTATCCTATGGCACTATCTCAGGACCAGATCCTAACCTAAGGGAGTCATATCCTCAAGTAATCCCAAATTATACTCATGGTTTTTGTGCCTCTAAAGCTTATATATTGAAGGCTTTCCAAGGAGAAACATATACAGACAGAGATATCAAACTTATGATCTTGGGATTCATGCAAGGTTCTAGACAAGGAGAGATTGGGGAGGCTACTATAACTGCATCAATCATGGTCTATAAGTATTCTCTTTGGGTTCTCATTTTAATATACTTGGCCTATTTCCTCCAAGTTTGTGTATTCTTGCATGTGCTTGTCTATTGTTCCTTCGATATTTTTTGATGAATTTGTTTGATATAATCTTGTAGAGTAGGAGTTCTTTGTTTCTCTTTGCTTCCTATTGCAGGTATCAAGTTGTGTTAAGGAGTTTGGAGATCAAACTTGGATTGGAAGCAGTGAGGAAAAACTTTGAAACAAGGTGCATCCCACTCTTTCTCCTTCTCTCTTTCTAATTGGTTAAACTAAATTCAAAGGGATGTTAGTGTCCATTTGTAATTTTCTGTCTTGGTATAGGGGTCAATAATCCATGGGAAAATTTAGTTGTCCACAGGGGAATATTTCCGTAACATAAATGGGCGACTCCACTGGGGAAGGAAATTGACTTGTCTTTCCTTGGATCGTCTGAACCTTTTCCTAGTTTTATCTTGTTTGGTTGATTGTTTTTTAGCCTTCCCTCTTCCTTTTTCTTCATCAAGAAGTAGTCATAGTTACTAAGCCAGTCTTTGTTGAATTTTTTCCTTTTTACGCTTATTTTCAAGCATCTATGGGACTAGTGCTCCCCCAGAGTGGCTACCAGGGTGCTGGTTATATGATCAACGCTCCTTAGTGGTCTCTTAGGGAGAATTGCAACACATTGTCTTTGTGTTTTAGGGAGCAATGATCTCTTGTTTTGAGCAGATCCAGGAGAATATTCCATGTTTTGCTCAACCCTTTGTTGGAGGTCTTTTTCCTAGAGCCTGTACTTTTTCTTGTGACTTTGTTTAGGTTTAGGATATGGATCCTTATCACTCTTTTTGTTGTCTTGTTTGAGCTTGAAACCTTTTTCAAATTGCGAGATTGATTCACCTTGTTTCTTCTTGGTTTGATCCGAGTCTTGTGAAGTGTCTGGTTACCTGACTCATTGAAAAAGCATGCAATGGTTTGTTGGTCTTAAGTTACTTTTCAAATCTTTCATCTTTGAATTATTTGAGACTTTATGCTTACCACAACCTAGCTTTGATTGCTCTTTCTTGCTGCTTGTTTTGTCAAGACAACTGAGTGGTTTCTCTTTCTCCCTATCATTTTTGGATTCTTCTCTGGACTTTCTTGTATTACTTGAATGCTTGTCGATTGTTGAGTCCTTGATTGAGTGAGTTATCATACTTGTTTCTTTCAGTTCTCGTTATCCTGTGAGTGCATGCTTTGTTTGTAATCTTTTTGCTTTGTGTCTTTTGTATCTGCATTTGACTCTTTCATTTTGATTGAATGTAATGGAGCGTTAAAGGATTTGCATTTTCTTTCTTTATATACTAGAATCAAACAAAGAAGATAGTTGTGTTCTTGCTTTTGGGTAGTGTAGTAGATTGCATTTAGAAGATTGCATTTGGGAATTGGGTGTTTTTGTTAAAGAAAGTTGAACCTGTTCTCCATCCTGTATGCAGGATCCATTGAAGAAAAAGATTTGCATCTGATTATTCTGCATTGTTTTGGAGTTGAGTCTAAAACATAATAAGTTTCACTTTTGCACCATTGAGTAAACAACAACCCTAAAATAAAGTGCTTATAAAATTGATTAGACACTTTTATATTATCTGGTCGAAAACCTACATTATCTTAAGGTGTAGGGATTTAGAATAGGTTGTCAGGATAGCTTTCCAAATCCATCAGACAAACATAGAATCTTGTGCTAGGGAGCGATAAATCCAATTGTTCATATAAGCATAGCTAGGATCCCCCTCTCACACAGGGGTTAAACACGAGGTCACATACGAGAGAGCAACAAAGATTTCCCCTCCGAAGCTTAACCCACATAGCAGAATGATCGTATATTGGGGGTTCTTCCGGAGAAACAATTGGTTTCATTTGGTCTCGAAACTTCGTGAACTCTGAATCCATTTGGGGTCCTCTGGAATCCTACCGGTCCACTTGTCTTTAGTTCTCTTTAAGAGCTTTGGACTTTGATATCCTGACCATACGTGCGATCCCGACTATCGACTATACCCGCCTGGAGGCTGACTGCGAGTTGGTAACCTTAGTGGCCTATATCTGTAGGGTTAATACACAAGGTGACAATGAAGGGGAGTCATCTATGTACTTTGGTCAAACGTTGGTGAAACTCACTCAAGCTCCTTGGAGGGTAAACCCAGGGGTAAAACCGTGTGGGAACTTGCACCAAGGAGTAAGTCCATTAAGCAGGTCTCCAACATAACTGATCCACCCTCTCTATCCCAGCCCCTTCCTATATTGATCTCGCGATGTTGGATTTCATCACCAACTAGTGGTTTCGTTTTGGGAAGGCTTGTTTGATTGTTTGCTTCTTATATTTGTAATGTGTGTTGTTTATTTTCCCTAGTGGACCTTAGGTCGAGTCAGTGTCAATGACGTCATCTCCTGGGAGTACCAACAAAGGAACCCATTTTCCCGGTGAACCTTTCTCCTTTCCTTATTTTGGAAACATTGGTCCTCCGTGCATTACCACACCGAGTCTTCCGAGAATCACCATCAGGCTACTGATTTGGTTGTTCTCCACTCCAGTGATCTCAACTTTTCCCAGTGATTCGAATGAACCTAATGCTTCATATGTAAGCACACCACTCACAAATCAACCTCATGTCAACCTTTCACCTTCTTCACTCATCAGGTATCCTTCCCTTTCTTCTTCTTCAACTAGTGAAAGATCTAAAGTGAGTAGCCAGATTGAGAAGAAGAAGAAAAAACGAAAGGAGGATAAGAAGAAGAATTAGAAAGATACCAAGCCTCCAACCACATAAGGTCATGTTGGATCTGACCAACCATCTATTGTTAATCGTACTGGGAGTGTTGATAAAGTCAACAAGTCTAAAATGAAAAATCCTAAACCCAAATTCCCTTGCATTCTTTGTAAGGGTGACTACTTTCTGAGGGATTTACCTGGTCTCCCCAAGGTATTAGAAATGTGGTCTTCTATGTCATTAGCCCCTACTGGACATGCTGGTTACACCCCATCAACAAGTGATGTTAAGGTTTGTAAGAAGAATGGAACCGTCAAATTTCCTTGTAGGTTATGCGAAGGTGATCATCTGTAATACCCCGGTTTTGAGCCCCATATTAAATAATGTATTTTGTTAATTTATGAAAGGCCAAATTTCCCAAACAATTAAAAGAGGCCAGTGTGCCTAGGAAATGTAATTTTTTGATCATTATTAATAATAAATACATCATTGGATTCTAGCCGGAAAAGGACAATAGTTATAGGGGGCTATGATTCCATAAGAGAGGGAGCATGAGGGGCCAAGTGTTTATTTTATATTTTTATTTACCCATTTTTGTTTTAATGGAGAATATCAGTTACATAAGCTTCTTGGGGGAAGGCCATGTGGTTTTCTAATTCCAAGAATTATATAAACCTATGTTTGGTATGTTTGGGGGTTCACTCATTCACTCAGTCACTCATTGTTCATTGTTTACACCTTTCATTTTGTTCTCTCTCCATTCATTCTTTCACCCATTATTCATTCTTTATTCATTTTGATCTTGGATTGGGAAATAAAAACGAATTGTGGAGAGGAGACATGGTTTGGTTGGCTGTAATGACTGCTAGTGTATTCCAACCATGAATTAATGACTCCATGTCTAAGATGCATTGGCATTCATTAATTTTTTCCCACATCTAAGAATCATGAGAGTCCCAAAATGGAGATTCTTGACCAGATGCACTAGAGCCCTGGAAGGAGGTGGAAAACTTGAGGGACTGCATGACAGAGGTGGGGATCCATTCTCTTGGGTTGTGTAGGTTTGGTAGAAGAGAGCTGGTGTACTTTGGATTGTTGTGTGTGTTGAGAATCCTATGAGAGATTGAGTGTTGACTGATTTTGGAAGTTGAGTGACACTCTGGAACTATCCTTGTGGATTCATAGCCCTGGATCGGGGGTGACATTGTTGTTGAGACTTGGAACATTAATGTCTATGGTTGGGTGGAACGTCCTTGGTATGAAACCAGTTGGTGATTCATTTCATTAAATATAAGTGCTCTCTGTCATGGTTTCATTTACCTGCATAACTATTTCCGTTGTGTATTTATCTATCTATGAAATTCATATCTATAATACGCGTGCTTGTTGGTTATTGTTGTGCATGACATATGTCTCATTTGTTTATGTTGTACGATGAATCTTGAAATCTACATGTGAATATTTCTTACCTCTTTATTAATTAAAAATTTATCAGAATTCGAAATTAGTTCAGAAGTGATTTTTGAGTTAGCGTGCCTAGCATGTGGGTGGTTGGGTATGTTACAGATTAGTATTAGAGCTTCTGGTTGAAACACCAGAATGGTATGGGCTGGAGTTGTTGGACACATTATTATGGTATTGTCATTATGCATGATTATGTCTTCGAGATATTAAATCTTAGGAGTGATAGTGCGACAGAGATCGCATAGAAGCTAGAGCATCATGAAGGACATATATTGTTTGTAAATAATCATAGAATCTTGACCGTTCTCTGTTGAAATTTGGGAGAAATCACAATCGTTGAATCAGGGAGTTCTGGATCATTAGATTGGAATTCAGATGAACAAGGACCATTGGATAGAGGTGAAACCATAGGTTGGGTGGGATTAAGTACCAACCATCAGATCGATTTGGTCGATCTCCAGTCGTCAATCAAAGTCGAGCAGAAGATGGAGACTCTAGAAATTCACCGCTTCGACGATTATGGGAGATAGGGAGAAGGCATGAAAAAGTATGAAGTCTCAAAGTCTCTTCAACCGTTCGATCTGATAGGAGGCTTGGGTGAAATCATAGTCAATGGTCAGGGTCATCCGGCGTTGACCACTTCGGGAAGTTTAACTCTGGGAGAATCAAACCATTTTAGAACTACTATAACCCATAGTCTCGAAGTGCCAAAGTCCCAAATTCTCATCGATAGTTAGATCGAGGGAAGGACTTTGGGAGTAATGTTGACTGTCATATCTAGGAATGGTGGAAGTATAGAGTAAGTGGGGGTGCTAACCAATGGTAAACGATCATCACTACTTTATGACCACTTCAACAGGTGTAACTCCGGGGAAAGTTGAACAACTTGAGAGTTTTAAACCAGAGTCCTGGAGGCTCGAACTAATGTAGGGCGTTAGATCTGGAGCAGAGAATGTGTACCATCCATTGGGTTGATGATGTGTCTTATGCCACATGGAAGGGGTGTCATGTGGGGACATGTTTCACTTGAATTCAATACCTTATGGACCCAAACTTGTTCTTTTTTTAGTGACAAGTGGCATACATACCAAGGGTACACGTCACCATAGGTGACATTAGCATGCCATGTCATCTTTGGGATTATGGCCTTCAAGAATGTCCAAAATCTCTACCAGCGAAAGTGTTGAAGGCCAAAGTCGTGAATTCATGCAAATCGACGAACTAATATTCCTTCGGGAATTTTCTCAACTGTTAGATCAAGCAGTCGAAGGATGGTGTAAGCACTTCGACAAGTATCACTCTGGGGGATTTGAATGACTCGAGAGTTGTAATGTCTCGGAGTCCCAAAGTACCGAAGTCCCAAAATGATTGAGGACCTTCCATCCTAGCACTTATTGATTCTTAGCTATTGGATTAAGCTAGTGGAAGGATAGAGTAAGTAGAGGCGTTAACCGACGATAAGCGATCATCATCACTTTATGACTGCTTCGACAGGTATTACTCCGGTGAAGTTGAACAACTCAAGATTTGTAATGTCCTGGAGTCTCGGAGTAGCAAATTCACAAGGTCCATTGATCTAAGACCCTCCGAGAGTTCTCATGACCATTCAATTTAACAATGGAAGGATAGGGTAAGAGATTCGATGGGTATCACTCTGACGAAGTTGAGCGACTTGGGAGTTTTAATGTTCCTGAGTCCTAGAGCACTGAAGTCCCAAATTGATTAAGTCCATCCATATCAATGTTGGATTAAGTCACAACCTTAAATCTCATTGAATCCTCCAGATGAACTGAGATTGTCCAGTCGATGGGAGATTAAATCTCAACTGTCTGATCTACCAGTGGAGTTAATATAAGTGTTTGATAAAGTTTACTGCAGGAGAGGTGGAAGTTGAAAAGGGAGATTAGCTTGAAGGATGAAGTCTGGAGGACTTGTTTCTAGCGCTGGTCTCATGATAAGGTAAAGGGGTTGAGTCATGAAGGACCTAGAAGTAACCAAGCCCTCAAACATTTTGCAAACAAGCTCCTGTGTAGAAGAATAGGGGAAAAGTGCTAAAGGAACTCTGCTAGAGTGGATAATCCCATGGTTTAGAACCATGGTCATAAGGAAAGTGGATTTAAGGAAGTGCCTATGGAAAATTAAAATTCTATACCAATTTAAAGGGGCTATGGAATAATTTGACAAGATCCTGTTGCAAAACAAAAAAAGGGTTTTTTTTGGGGGAAGCCATAACTTTCATCTCAGATATCATATTGGGGCAAGAGTATAGTCATTATAAATATGATTTAGAGGAGAATAACATTGGATCGTTATAATTTGGAGAATGATAATATTTTCCTTCATGAATTGAGCATAAAAATGAACTATATCATTGTTTGGAATTTTTTTATAATATGCATAATTCTAACAAAATAGTTGCTTGCACATTTTGCAGAATTAGGGGGTATAAACATATTAGTTCAGTATAAGAATGCATATTCAAGAAATGGAAGAAGGAGAGGGAGATTACATCCATGATAAAGAGGCCAAAGGTCAAAATATCAGTGTTTGGAATGTAGAGATAGAATCAAATGGGCACAAGAGTAGAGGGGAGAAAGAAAACTTATTAGAAATTGTGAGAATCTTGGAAATAAAAGTACATATCTACAAGGAAGACAATGAGATATTGATAAGAGAAAAAAATCAGATAAATGTTCAAGTGATGCAAAGCTTAAATCAGTTGCAGAGGAAAACAAAGAATGGATCAAACTCAAAACAAGAGGAAGAGGGAAGATATCATGAAAGAAGAGATAACTACAAAAAACCTAGTTATTCAAGAAGTGCTAGCAGAAATCATAGACATCACTCACCTCCTTACTCATAAAGGAAATTTTATGCATCTGAATATTCCATAAGTAGTCCAGAGGTGTCACATGTTAGGCACCAAAGAAGAAGATATGAATGGGATAGTTTGCAAGGAGATTTGAGAAAGCTTAAGACACCATCCTTTGATGGTGAAAGAGAAAGGAAGATGATGATGAAACATGGTTTCTTGGACTCACGAGGTATATTCAATTGCATAACTACTCATCATACCTAGAAGCCATAATTTCCACATACCATTTACATGGGAAAGTTGTTATGTCATGGGATCAGCTGAAGCAAGTTGAGCACATTAATGAGAGTAGGATCACTTGGAAGTAGTTCAGAAAATATTTTCAAAAGGAGTACCTTTCAGAGCACTTCTATGAAAATAAAATGTAGAAGTTCCTTGAACTCAGGCTCGGAAGCATGACCATGGCTGAGTATGAAAATAATTTCTTGGGGCTGCTAAAGTATGTGGGGTTTATAAAATATGAGAAGTTGAAACTACAAAGGTTTTTGAGTGGACTTCCATCCTTTTATAAAGAGAAGATTCAATCTAATGAACCCATGACTTTGAATGAGACCATTAGGAAGGTTGAGTACCTGTATGAGCAAGTAAAGGGCATAGAGTCTTTGCATAAATCTTGGAAGGATAAGAAGAAGGAGGAGAAGAATGACCATAGAAAGAAAGGATTCAAACCTCCTTTCAATAGAAATATCCCAAATAAAAATTAACCTGACCAATATGATAAGGATGAATCCAAGAGAGAAGAATTCTTGGGAAAAAGGGGAAGACCACCAATCCAATGTTGGGGATGTAAATAATATCACTTGTACAAGGATTTCCCTCATAGAAAAGACAAAGTGAAGACCGTGCACATCCAAGAGGATACAAGAATAGAAGACATGGGAAGAATATATGCAACTTTAGATGATTGAAAAGCATAGTACCAATCTAATATGATCGAGGTGTAAGGTAAGATCATTAATCAGCCTATTGCTATTTTAATTTATTCATGAGAAATTCATTGTTATATTGATCCTAAAATAGTGGATAGATTACATTTGGAGAAAAGTAAGCTTGAAAAATCAAGTTTGGTTCAACTAGCCACTGGAACCAAAAGGAGAACCCATGATATGGCCAAAGGTTGTTCAATAAGTATTAATGGTGTGAATATTAATGGTGATATAAATATTATACCATTGGGATCTTATGATATTCTAATTGGAATGGATTGGTTGGACAAGCATCATGTTGTCCTAGATTGTCATAACAAGACATTTACATGTCTTGATGAAGAAGGAAAACAGAGAAGTGTGAAAGGAGTTCCAAGAACCATCTATATAAGGGAGATTCCAGCCTTATAGTTGAAGAGATGTTTCAGAAAAGGATGCAAATTGTATGCAGCCCAGGTGGAGGAGCCAGACAATAAAAAGGGACCAAGCCTTGAATAATTTTTAGTACTACAAGAATTTGAAGATGTGTTCCAAGAAATACCAGGGTTGCCACCAAAGAGGGAGATATATTTCTCTATTTCTTTAGTGCCAGGAGCTGCCTCGATATCAAAAACACCTTACATAATGAGTACACCAGAATTAAAAGAATTACAAATGTAGTTGGAAGAATTGTTGAAGAAAGGGTACATATGCTCAAGTGTTTCACCTTGGGGAGCACCAATACTCTTTGTCAAAAAGAAGGATGGAAAATTGATGTTGTGTATTAGCTTTCGACAATTGAATAAATCCACTGTGAAGAACAAATATCCTCTACCCAAAATTGATGACCTCTTTGATCAACTAAGAGGGGAAAAGATATTTTTGAAGATAGACTTGAGATTAGGATACCATTAGGTAAGAATCAAGGAAGAAGACATCCATAAGGAAACCTTTAGAACCAGGTATGGGCATTATGAATTTGTAGTGGTGCCATTTGGACTATACAATGCACCGACTGTCTTTATGTGCTTAATGAATGGCATATTTAGAAATTGTTTGGATAATTTTTTCATAGTATTCCTAGATGACATACTTATCTATTCTAAGTCAGAGGAAGAGCATGAACATCACCTAATATTGGTATTGCAAGTGTTGAGGGAACATCAGTTGTATTCCAAGCTTAGTAAGTGTTCTTTTTACCAAGAACAGATCCATTACTTGGGACACATTATTTCAGAACAAGGTATAGCAATAGATCCAGAGAAGATTGAAGCCATTAGAGGATGGACAACACCCATGAATGTTTCAGAATTCATATATTTTATGGGATTTGTTGGTTAATATAGAAGATTTATAACAGGGTTCTCTAAGATTGCTCATCCCATCACTTATTTTCAAAATAAGGGAATTAAATTTGAATGGACAGTTGAGTGTGAAGAGAACTTTAATTTGTTGAAAGAATTACTTACTAGTGAACCTATTTTAAAGATTGTTGACCCAAATGAAATGTTTTTGGTATGTACAGATACATGCAAGGAAGGAAGTCGTGGAGTCCTCACTCAAAATGGACATGTTGTTGGTTATGAGTCTAGAAAGATTAAAGAACATGAGAGGAACTATGCCACACATGACTTGGAACTTGATGCCATTGTTCACACATTGAATATGTGGAGACATTACCTCATGGGGAAGATATTTGAATTAAGAAAAGACCATAGTGGTCTGAAATATCTTTTTGAACAACCAACTTGGAATGCCAGGAAAACAAGATGGCTAGAATTTTTAAGTGAATACGATTTTGACATCAAACATATCAAAGGAAAAGAAAATAAAGTTGTTGATGCACTTAGTAGAAGAGTACACCTCATGCATGATACAACCATTAGTATGCATCAATCATATTTAAAGAGAAGAATTTTAAATGATGTTGTTACAGATCAACATTACCTATAGGTAAAAGAAAGATTACAAAAAAAAATTAAAGAATATGAGATGAAGGAAGATTGATTGCTTATACATAAAAATAGAATTTGTGTTCCTAGTTTCAGAGAACTTAGGAATTTGGTATTAAAAGAAATGCATAATGTTCTGTATGCCAGACATCTAGGTTACCAAAAAACAATTGTAGTAGTAAGAAGCCAATTATTTTGGCTAGGAATGAAGAAATATTTCGTTGATTACATTGCAAGATGTATGGAATGTCATAGAGTGAAGGTTGACCATAGGCACCCAACAGGGTTTCTGCAACCATTGCCAATTCCAGAGAAGAAATGGGAAGTGGTAACCATTGATTTTATGACTAAATTTCCCAGGACACCAAGACACCATGATTCAATCATGGTAGTGATTGATAAATTGACAAAGTCTTCTCATTTTTTTCTTGTAAAAACGACTCATACAACAACCAATATTGCAGAAATTTACATGAGGGAGATTTCTAGGTTGAATGGGATACCTAAAGTGATTGTTTCAGAAAGAGATACAAAATTTAGTTCAAATTTCTAGAGGGGATTTTTTAAAGGATTTGGTACAAATATGAACTTTAGCACAACATATCATCCACATTCATATGGGAAGACAAAAAGAGTCAACCAAATAATTGAAGACAAGTTGAGAATGTATGTGATGGATAAGCCATCTAAGTGGGAGGATTACTTGCACTTGGTTGAGTTTTCCTATAATAATGGGTATCAAGATTCATTGAAAATGATCCCATTTGAAGCTTTGTATGGTAGGAAATGCAATACTCCAGTGAGTTGGGACAACCTAGTAGATAGAGTGGTACTTGGGACAAAATTGCTCAAGGATATGGAAGACCAGATGGTTAAAATTAAGAAGAATTTAAAGGAAACTCAAGATAGATAGAAAATTTATGCAGATAAGAACATGACAACTAGAGAATTTAAAGTGTGGGAGCATATGCTTTTAAAAGTGAATCCCAAGAAAATCTCTTTGAAGTTGGGTAGTCATACAAAGCTAGTATCCAGATTCTGTAGTCCATTTGAGATATTGGACATAATTGGGCCAGTTGCATACATGCCTTCATTTCCTTCTTCCATGAATGTGCATAATGTATTTCATGTCTCTTTGATAAATAAATATGAACATGATCCTAACCATGTTATTGATTGGAATCTTATTTAGGTAGAGACAGAGGGGGACTTTCAGGACCAACCAATGCGAATATTGGACAAAAAAGTGAAAATGGTCTGGAATCAAGTTATAGAGCTGGTAAAATTCCAGTGGACCTGCTACGGTCCTAAAGATGTTACTTGGGAGCATGAAGATTCCATGCGAGTAGAGTACTCGCAATGTTTTGAATAAATTTTTAAATTTTGATTTTTTTTTTGTATATACACTGAGGAGAGTGCCAAAATAAGGGGGAGAGGAATGTAATACCCCGGTTTTGAGCCCCATATTAATTAATGTATTTTGTTAATTTATGAAAGGCCAGAGTGCCCAAATAATTAAAAGAGGCCAGTGTGCTTAGGAAGTGTAATGTTTTGATCATTCTTAATAATAAATACATCACCGGTTGCTAGACAAACAAGGACAAGAGTTATAGGGGGATATGATTCCACAAGAGAAGGGGCTTGAGGGGATAAGTGTTTATTTTATATTTTTATTTACCAATTTTTGTTTTAATGGAGAATATCAGTTACATGAGATTCTTGGGGGAAGGCCATGTGGTTCTCTAATTCCAAGAATAATATAAACCCATGTTTGGTCTGTTTGGGGGTTCACTCATTCACTCACTCACTCATTGTTCATTATTCATTATTCACACCTTTCATTCTGTTCTCTCTCCATTCATTCTTCATTCATTTTGATCTTGGCTTGGGAAAGAAAAAAAAATTGTGGATATGAGTGATGGTTTGGTTGGTAGTAATGACTGCTGGTGTATTCCATCCATGAATTAATGCCTGCATGTCTGAGATGCATTGACATGTGTTAATGTTTTCCCACAGTTGCGAATCTTGAGAGGTCCAACATGGATATTCTTGACCAGATGCACTAGATCCCTAGAAGGAGGTGGACAACCTAAGGGACTATGTGGTAGAGAAGGGGGTCCATTCTCTTGGGTTGTGTAGGCTGGGTAGAAGAGAGTTGGTGTACTTTGGATTGTTGTGTGTGCTGAGAATCCTATGAGAGATTGAGTATTGACTGGTTTGGAAAGATGAGTGACACTCTAGAAACATCCTTGTGGATTCATAGCCCTGGCTCAGAGCTAAAATTGTTGTTGAGAATTGGAACAACAATGTCTACGGTTGGGTGGAATGTCCTTGGTCTACAACTAGTTGGTGATTCATTTCATTAAAGAGACGTGTTCTATGTCATGGTTTCATTTACCTGTGTATTTATTTATGTATGAAATTTGTATCTATAAAATGCATGATTGTTGGTTATTATTTTGCATGACATATGTCTCATTTATTTATGTTGTAGCATGAATATTTAACTCTGCATGTGAATATTTCTTACCTCTTTATTAATTAAAAAATTAACAGAATTCAAAATCAGTTCAGAAGTGAGTTTTGAGTTAACGTTCCCATCTTGTGGGTGGCTGGTTACATTACATCATCTTCTCTCATATGGACAAGGATTCTAATATTTTGGAAAAGCTTCAACTTCCAACTGGTTATCGTAATATCTCTCCCAACCCGGTCAATACAGTTCCATCCCTGATCAATCTGATTGATCAAGTGATCAATTTGGTTTCATCCTCAGTTGAACCAATAACCCAAATAGATAATCCGATTTTGTCATCAATCATCCCCACTCTTCATTTGAAGAGTGAAGCCAAAGTGGTTGATCCAGTTCTATCATTGATCGATCCCACTCTTCCTCCAAAAATTGATGCCAAAGTGGTCGCTCCGAGTTCACCATCGGTTTATCCCACTCCTCATTCAAAGAGTGAGTATGTCGCTTAGGTCTACCTCATTAACACCGATTCACCCAGAAAAGGAGGAACTCCTCCAGTCCCAATGGCACCCCCTTCAAAAAATCAAATGATTTTTATTGATTGGAATCATTTGAAAGAACTCCATCTTCCTTCTTATGTTCCTTTTCAAATCACCGTGCAAGTTTGTGGTAGGAATATTCCTAACACTATAATAGACGAAGGTTCTTCTGTTAGGATCTTATCCATGAATGCTTGGAATGATTTTGGTTCCCCGTAGCTTGCACCTGTGACTCATAATTTGTTTACCTTTGAAATAAGAGTTAGCCAACCTCTAGGGATCCTTCCTCAGTTTCCAGTTAATTTGGGAGAAAAAATGGTCTACATCAATGTGATGGTATTTCATGACCCCTTAGATTTTAATCTTCTCCTTGGGTGAGACTATGTCTACATTATGAGATATTTTTCTTCCACTCTCTTTCAAGTGACATGTTTCACTCACAATGGAAACATAATAACGATCGACCAACTTTCATTCATTGACCCTCATCTGATAGTTGACCATCCGCCTTCCCTGAATAGTCCATACATGCTAGCGATGTCTGCCCTATCGTAGGTCCATTATGTAAGAAATTGTCCTATGAGTTCAATTCCAAACGAGAGAGAATCTCTCCCTTCTCCTGACTTAGATATGGTAGTTGAAATGCTCATCTCTTCTATAGGTATATTAGATCCAGATCCCCCTACCCTTATCGAGGCTGCGACATGTATTCCTTTCGGAGAATTTCTATGCCATATAGCGAAGAATTCCTAGAAGCCATGGCTAAAGTTTGTCCCTTGACATGTATCCCTTCCATAGAATTTTCCTCTCAGAAGCCATGATCAAGGAGATGTTATGAGCATAGTTTTTCTTCTTTGTGGAAAGCTCATTAAAAAATGAAATAGAAGCTACGAGCATAGTTTTTATTCTCTGTGGCAAGCTCGTTAAAAAATGAGATAGAAGCTACGAGCATAATTTCACTTCTCTATAGAAAGCTCGTTAAAAAATGAAACAAAGGTATGGAAATCAACCCCAGACATATCATGATCATAGTTTTTCTTCTCTATGGAAATATCATTAAAAAATGAAACCAAACCTTCGAGCATAGTTTTCTTATCTGTGGAAAGCTCATTACAAAATGAAACACAAATCTAGGAATTGAACCTAGAACTATGAGCATAGTTCTTTTCCCGTGTCAAGATCATCAAAAAATGAAACAATCACCTCTATTGTTGATTCGAGTATTTCTTTATATCTCGTAGACGTTGATTTGATTCTTTCGTTAGATATCGTAGCAAAAACTTCATTTCATACGCCCTTATCCTTTTTCTCCATATGGTATAGAAATTGGTGACAACCTCAAAATCAAAGAATGAAACGAATCTTGGGGGGCATGTCTCCAGCCTTTCATTATCATTATGGAGTTAATCCACTATATTATCAAGATAGAGGAAATGTACCAACCACCCATGGGTATCCCTCAAAACCTTTGGAAATTACATGGGAAATTACAAGCAAAGTTTTCCTCTATGTAGCAAGCTTGTTAAAAAATTAAATAGAAATCTAGGGATTGAACTTGGAGTAACAAGCATAGTTTAATTTTGTTTCAAGCTTGTGTAAAAATGAAACCAATTATGAGCTTAGTATTTTCTCTTTCCCATGTTTGTAAATACAGGAGAATGTAACTGAGTATACTTTTATCACTTTTTCAGACTCGTAAAGGTTATATGAAAAAGGAACCCCCTGGATTTTTCTTTAATCCCTTTTCAGACTCTCTAAACATGAAAAGATTGTCGAGTGATCTTGCTTCCTTTCAGACTCGTTAAAAGGTTTGAAAGGGTTCCTTTTCAATGGTAGATTATCTCTTTTTCAGTCTCATCAGACTACTTTATGAAAAAGGAACACCCTGACCATCTGGTTAGGAGAGTTCTCCTACATAGTATTTTATACTTTTTTCGGGCTTGGGAGACTAAACTTACAAAAAATTCCATATAGGATTTTCCTTTAAGTGTTTTCAAACTCTCTAAACATGAAAAATCATCGATTTTACTTACTTTGGGCTCGCAAAACATACATTGAAAGGCCTATCTGGGATCGAACCACTCCTTCCTAGGGTTCATTAAAAATACTCCAAAGGACTTATCCAAAGGATGAGCTTATACCGAGCACTTGTTATCCTCCTCGAGCTTGTTAAAAAATAAAGAGGTACTCATCTATTTGGATGGGGGAAAAATTGGGGAGTGGGTCAAGTCTTGAAAACTTTTATGCCAGCTCTTTTTTGTCTCCCTTGAACATGGCACCAGTCTACATTATTTCATACAATTGGGTAATCCATTTGTCTCTTAGTCATACCAATTTCCATGAGTCATTATACTCCTTTTACCCATTCAAAGAGTGTCATCATATGTTTTTGTTCCATTCAAAAAGTCCCTATGGTCACACTATATTTTGGTCTGTGATCATCACATTATGTTTGGATCGTTTCCTCATTGAGTCAATGCTTCCAAGTCAATTGTTGTGCCATACAATTTTCAAGGGAAGTATCAACCTTACAATCATTTTGCAGTATTCATACTCATGTCATTTTTTCCTCATTTTCTCTATCATCATACATCATTATCTTGTGTCAGTTTCGTGTCAATGATGAAGGATACATCGATTATTTCCTTTGATGATTATTTTAATATTGACTTCATCACATCATATGGGAATTATACTTAGAAACCAATTATTACCTTGGGACCTGCATGCCTCAATGGCAAGCCTCCTCCCCTCTGACAGTGGGTTTACATCATTGACCTCTGATCGGATGATTCCAAGAATGTTAGACTTCAACTCATTTATTCACATTTGAAAGAATGTACTAGGGTACCTTGGGATTCATTCACATCATTGGTGACTTCCCTCACACTTGTTAACAATTTACATCAATGACCAGTAATCAAGTGGTTTCTACCATGTTCAACATCAAATTATCTATTCACATGGATAGATTGGTACCACATAGGGATTAGGATGAACACCCTGGGTTGGTAAGTCACTTTGTTATATTCTTTTCCCAGGATGCAAAGGATATCATTTGAACATACTGATATATATATTGTCACATAGATCCACGTGTATTGATCTGTGGCTATGTTTTGTCATCTGGTAGCTCCACTGTGTATTTTTCATGGCTGAGATAAGTTCATGTCATGGAGGTATGGATCCAAATTGTATCTCTGGTGGCCATATCCTTAGTTGATATTTTTCATGGATCCATAGTATATTGGTTGAGAACCATGCTTTGAGTCATCTTGTATTCCGAGCATAGGTATTCCTGCCTCGGAAATGGAACATATATTAATAGTGTTTGATGATTATTTACAGCTTCTACCAGATTCTCCCACTGCAACACCCTTGATTTGAAGAATTTTTAAAGTGTTTCAGCCATCAGTTTATTTTCTAACCTCACACTTTACGGGGAATCTGTTACACATCAAAATGCCACACTTAAGTATCTCACCCTAAGTGTCGCAAGTGTCGTAAAAGTGTCGTATGCACCTTGGTAAGTGTCGTAAGTTTTGTCAAGTGTCGTATGCACCTTACCAAGTGTTGCATGAACTTTTATATGTGTTTTAACCCCTTAAAAAAATCAAAGAACATTTTACATGATCCCAAATTCATATTGGAGGAAGAAACCCATCATTTCAAGGCAAAAAACACACTTTTTACATGGAAAATCGACCATGTTTTGGGAACTTTTGAAGGTTAGTGCCCCCTGAACATGTTGGGGGAGTGCTACCCCATAGGTTAGTTCCCCCCTTACCTTATTTAGGGAGATATGATCTAGGATCAATGCTCTGTCTCTAACTATAGGGGAGTGCTTCTTTTGGTTAGAGGAAAATTTGGAGAATTCTGCCAGTTTCTAAGGGCCAGCTCTTGGAGATGAGGTTGGTTTAGATAGAATTCTATCCTATGGCACTATCCTAGGATCGTATCCTAACCTAAAGGAATCATATCCTCAACTAATCCCCAAATATACTCATGGATTTTGTGCCTATCAAGCCTTTATATTGAGGGATTTCCAAGGTGAAACACACACAAACATAGATATAAAACTTATCATCTTGGGATTCATGCAAGGGTCTGGACGAGGCGATATTGGGGAGGCTGCTGCAACTGCATTAATCATGGTATGTAAGTATTCTCTTTGGGTTCTCATTTTAATATACTTGGCCCATTTCCTCCAAGCTTGTGTATTCTTGCATGTGTTTGTCTATTGTTTCTTCGATCTTTGTAGATGAATTTGTTTGATAAAATCTTATAGAGTAGGAGTTATTTGTTTATATTTGCTTCCTATTGTAGGTATCAAGTTGCGTTAAGGAGTTTGGAAATAAAACTCAGATTGGAAGCAACAAGGACAAAATTCGAAGCAAGGTGCATCACACTCTTTCTCCTTCTCTCTTTCTGATTGGTTAAATTGAATTCAAAGGGATGTTATTGTCCATTTTTAATTTTTTTTCTTGGTATAGAGGTCAATAAATCAAGGGAAAATTCACCTGTCTACAAGGGAATATTTCCGTAACACTCTATGTATATGTGTGATTGCAATTGTTTTATTTTCTATGTTAAGAATTTGTGTGTGCATTGCATTAATGTAAAAGTTTTAAAACTTGCATTTGGTATAAGAGCAATTATTAGCTTTAGGTGGGTGCCTTTATGGCTAAGTGTTTGGCTTGGGTCTATGATAAAACTTGTTATAGTGGGAGCTTTGTGGTATCGATTCTTATGGTGAAAATAAATGGAGAGAAATTCAAAAATAGAGATTGAAAAGTTTAATGGGAAAAGTTTCGAGTTGTGGAAGCTCAAAATGAAAGATATTTTGGTAGACAAGGATCAATGGGTCGTTGTAGATATAGGAACTACACCTACAAGAATGTCAACAAAAGACTAGACATAGTTGGATCAGAAGGAAAATAGCAAAATTTGGTTGTCTCTTTGATTCAGTATTACTAAATGTATTAGGGGAAGATATAGCCAAGGAATTATGGAATAATTTAGGGGATTTGTATCAATCTAATTCATTGGTAAACAAAATTTTCCCGCGGAAGAAGTTTTACAACTTGAGGATGAAAGATGGCGACTTGGTAATAGAGCATATGTGCACCTTCATTATTGTGTTAAGTCAATTATTTTCTATTGATATTAATATTTTTTATAAATATAAGTGTATCGGTTTATTGTTCTCTTTACCAGATTCATGGGATAGTATGGTTGTGGCCATAGGAAGCAATGAAACTACGTTAAGTTTCAATGATGTGGTATCACTCTTGTTTTCAAAGGATATGAGGTATAAAAACATGGAAATCCAAAGCACTGATGCCTTATTTGTAAGAGGAAGCTCCTAGGAAAGAAATAAAATAAGTCCTCAAGTGGGAGATCTAAATCTAGAGGAATATATAATTCTCTACGAAAATTCATAAAGGTATGTTGGAGATGTGGAAAAAAAGGGAATTACAAGAAACAATATAAATCCAAAAGAGTTGAGAGAGGGAAGGGATATGATGATTCCACTTCTCCATAATAAAAAACCTTTGCAGATGAAGGAGGGGATGTGTACTTGGATTCTTTAAGAAAACATGTAGATCATGAGGCATGGTTGGTCGACTCAGGTGCATCCTTTCATATGACTCCTCATATGGAGTGGTTTTGTGAGTATGAAAGGTATGGTGGGGGTCATTTTTTTCTAGGAGATGAATCGATAGAAAAAATCGTAGGACAAGGAAAAGTCAATTTGAAGCTCATGGATGGTAGGATTATAACACTCTCTAGTGTTCTGTACATCCTAGGATTGGACAAGAATTTGATTTTAGTAATAAAGATGGACGATTCATGTGTAAAAAGAGTATTTTAAAATGAAACCTACAAGATGGTTCAAGGAGCAATGGTGTTTTTGAGGGGAGTTCGGATTGGAACTCTGTAAAATATGCTAGGAATCACTATTAGTGATGGGTGAAATAGTTCCATTGTTTTTTATATTGGAGCTAAATAAGGAAAAACTCATGTAGTCTCTGGATAAAATACTATGTCATGGCATTAAAGACTAGAGAATATTAGAGAGAAGGGGATTTGAGTAATACATGGTAAAGGTATGGTTGAAGGTATGTTGAATTGATATTTGGATCTTGATTTCTATGCATATTTCTTGTATGGGAAGAAAAATAAGGTAAGATTCTCATTTGGTGCTATGAGGGTAGGGGGAGTTTTACAGTTGGGGCATAGTGATGTGTTTATACCTATGACGATTCCACCATAAAGTAAATATATGTACTTTGTGTTAAGAACCAAACATCAATATAGCATAGAAAAACCTCAGGAAAAGTACTCAACGCCTTGAAAAAGAGATAATTTCAGATAATAAGCCTCTTCGAGGGGGCAACCTCC
>JZKD02S1665908.1:103208-122335 GCA_000966675.3 Picea glauca | reverse complement strand
GAAAATAGTTTCTTCAACAACCATACACGACATCTCTTTTAAAATATGAAACAACATTTGGCTCAACAATACATCAGACTCATGCAATCCAGTCCATACAAATCATTTAATACTTATCAATGAGCAAGGGGTGAATAAGGGTTATGGGATATGTGAGGGATTATATTGAGTGAAAAGTGTTAAAATGAGGGGGGGGTAGGTCATGATTACTACTCAACAAATCATCAAACAACCAACTGTAATGTAAATCAAAAGAATATATCATCGTAACTCATCCTTGTACCATCCTTTAACTATTATAATACAGAGTTTAACTTAACTATAATTAAATTTTAAGAACCGAGAGTGGATAGTGAAAATGGGAAGGCGAGGGGACTTGTAATGTGTGAAAAGTGAGAGAATGGTAGGGAACAAAAACGAATATTGTTCATAAAAATAATCAAGTAATCCATAAAAACAACTCTGTATTCAATACAAAAGGTACCCATACCAATTAAACAATTATTGTGTGTCAAAAACTGTTCATTGTCCCACATTCAGTCTCTTCAAAACTCTTCAATTCATACAGTCTGTAATCATACTCATAATCACTATGTATTTTCATTATATCAACTATAAAACATTGCAATGAAACCATAATACAAAATCTCGAGCTTCATCACTGATAGTGAAATTAAATAAAACATGCACAGTGCCTCCATAATACATACACAGTAGTTTTTTCATAATACATAATACATTTTTCAAAAAACGCTTTCCTGATGATGGACCACACTAGTTTGGTCCAAAACGTCGAAAATCAAAAAACCTATGCGATGAATCTGAAAGAACTCTTTGAACAAAACAATGGTCGCAAAAGTCTTAGAATAGAAACATACACAGTAAACAACCAAATCAGAATCATCAATTTACAAAAATTTCCATGATCCTGATCATGACTAATGAAACACACAACAACCACCAACTAGAAATTGACACCATGATGTAAGAATACAACAATTAGAAGCATAACGAGAAGAGACAACCATTGAATGCACATTATCATTAACTCCCAATCAACCAAAAATAAAAAAATGAGCTAGGTTTTCGATGCAACTGTCATAACGAAAAAGAGGCATCCCCTTTGACTGTATATCATTTCTCATCTCCGATCACAACTTCCCAACAACTCAATGAAACAGAGACGAGATAAAAATCAAGGAAACTATCATGACTACTCCATTTTACAACCAATCTTTGACAATAAAAAAGATGCTTGATTTGAATAAAACATTTGGGAATTTTAGAAAAAACGAGCTCTGTAACAGTGAACAAAAGGAAGCAATTAAGAGTTCGCTTGGTCAACAATAGCACTGAGAGAATGGAGGTCCTCCAAACACATCAACCAATAGGTAGAGACCTTTCAATACAATCATAGGGTTTCTTATAACTCCCAGTCTGTGCAATGATGCAACAGTTGAACGCCGAGTGGGGTAGGACAACAATGCATGGGAGCAATGAATTCCCACTGGATAGTAACAAGTACCCAGGACATACAGAGGCACAACCCTCGTGCATTTATCATGAGTCGAACCAATTTATAACAATGTCAGTGGGAATGCAGACCTGAGGCATAATTTATATCACCAACAACCACAAATCATACATCTTGGCATAATGTCCACCCTATAACCAATGTTTGAGATACGTTGATGAAAATACCAAAAAAATAAACCCACGACTAGGTGAATAACCCACGACCATGACTATGGAAAACACACATTGACCAAAAGGTAGTTCGAAAAATACACAACCACAAGCAGCCTGAAACGACTGGATATGGATACCCTCGTGACCGTGGGTAAGCGACCATCACTGACAAACAAAGTGAAACCCTCCAATAACATACCCATATCCACTTAAAACAATATATAGCCAACACGATTTTCACCAGACAGAATAACCAACAAATACATAACTCAACCAACCAATCCATTACTTGCAAAACAAATAACCACGTAGTCTTTACAGAGAGAAGACCCATGTATTTACACAGTTGGCAATCTTAGGAGAACACAAACCAACACATTACTGAGCCATCATTCATTCATACATAGAGCGAAATTCATGGATGGGTGAAAATAACCATACCTGTAACCAATAGCTTTAAAAAGGGGCGAGCTAGCCGAACGTTTCTTCCCAGGCTTGAATATCGGAGCTTAACCACCAGCAAAACCAAATGCAACAATAACCATACTAGGGTGACGATCCGATGAGAGAAGGATGGAGTGACGTGCATTTACTGCACATCGCTTCCATATTCCTCTACATTCAATTTCTAAGTACATGATAGCGAGCAATCACCAATACATTAGCCATGACATTAACTCCAAACCATTGAAATATGCGACCTAATTACTTGCCAAATGCGTAAGGGTGATATTTAGTCAACAAAAGTTGGGTAGATGTTTGGGATTGTTAGATAAGCAATTGTTATTTTTCTGAATTTGTAAGTCTTAGTAATTGTGTTGTCCTCAGTAGGTACAGGAACAACTAGACTTCATATCTCACCCTTCATGCAACAGTAATGAAGTCTTTCAATCATATTGATTGTCTCTTGTATTGAGGAAGGAAGTTTTGATTGGAATTGATTAGGTCATGATTGGTTTCTTTCCAAGAGTAAATAGAGTGAATTGTCAATTGCTATGTGAATTCAATTTCTACATGAAGCAAGGTCTCAGTTCATCTTTTTATTTCACGCGCCTATAATGAACAGACTTGCTATCTAAGCAAGAACCTTTTTCAACCGAGTGTTTGCTTGATATTTTTTCTATGAGCTTTATCTTCTAGTTTGAAGTTGTGCGAAGAATAGTGTTCAAATATTCCAAAAACAGAGTATTTTGTTATTGATTATTTCTTGATTGAGATAGATACAACAGAGATAGAGAGATTACCTATTTTCGGCACATACAGTGTAACAACTCTACTGATTACGAATCTCAGATTGATATATAAATGAGTTCAATATACTAAACATATATTTACACCAACAATGACACCAAAACTCTTTCATGGACTTAGGTCAGTCATTCCATTGGGAATGGAGTCAACACATCCTACATATCAAAGGAACTCAAGATTCCTACCAGACAAAAAGGGCTATAATTGATGTATGGAGGTATAAGGAAGATAACAAAAAGAAGAATAGTATCAAGCAGAGATATTTTTTGCAAAAATGACTTAAAAAAGATTACTAGAACAAAGATCATGAAAGGAGGAAATTACTACAAATCATTTGCAGCTCATGAATATCATGTTGATCAACATCCATTGATCTTCAATTCCTGCAATTACATTCAAGCAATATGACAAGGTAAAATCATAATAAAGAACACAAATTCTGATAAACAACTTTCATAAATCTTTAATGGCAGAAATGTTGATTATAAAACAGGCCCTCAAGCTTACAAATGAGCAACTAAACTGCTCCTCCAACTCTCTCCTCTCTTGGATCATGAATCCAACCCTTTCCTTATCAAAATCCACTTCATATATAGTTAATTATCTCTCTCTACTCTAAGGAGATCGAAACCAAGGAGGTACATAGGATCCTCCTCCATTTAGTAGTCTATTACAAAAGATTCCAACAAAAACAAAACAAATTCCTAATTTTTTGGATCTTGTCTATTGTGATAAATTCCTTTTGAAACAAGTCCTGATGCTTGATCTGGTGATAGAACACATGTCCCTCATGTCCAAATACCTCCTAGGAAACCATTTGAACCTTCCCTAGCAGCTAGAAACCCTCCCATAGCTCAGATTTATCAAACTGTTAGAGTTTGCAATGCCTTTGACAACATGCATTGCGAACTTTCCTGTAGGTTGCGATTTCAACTTTTCTCCCAAATGATGAACTGGTTTAGGCTAAGTTTTGGTCAGAAATTCCATGATATTATTATGCATATCCAAAAAACAATTCATAAGAACCCAGAACGTCATTTAAAAGTTATGATTAAAAAATGACTCTGTTGTTTTCTAATTTCTATAATTTTCCCAAATTACCAGTTCACAGTGCCTTTGACAGCATGCACTGCGAACTTTCATGTAAGTGTCTGTTTACCTCCAAAATGATTCCAAACTTTAAAAAATTGCATAAGAAGTTGGTAAAAACCTTCCAAAACCTACTACAAACCTCTTGAAACATGAAGTAACCTTGGAGAAATCATATGAAGATGTTAAATTTATCTCAACACCCAAAATCATCAATTAAGTTGTAATTGTATGCACAACAACAGTTGGAGGATGAACAGGATGAAAGTAGAAGGTGAGAAAAGAAGAAAAAAAATCCAACTTGGATGACTCTACAAACATGAATAATTGAAGCAACTTTGTATAAAAAAAAATGGTTTGCAGTGCCAATGGTTAAGTTCACAACGCCAATTGAACTAGGTTTTTATGAAAATCTTGCAAGATTTTCTACGTCTGAGGAGAAAAATATGATTTGACAAGTTAAAACCTCAGACCTAGATGAATCTCAACTAAAAAGGGTTTGATCTATCAAAAAACAAAGAATTTGCAACACAGAATTTGCAGCGTAGATTTGTAATGGACAGTTCACACTGCAGGGTTGGGGGTGGATAATGTTGTTGTTTGCAAGAGGAAACTATAAGATGTTGCTTTGGTATAACAATATTGAAATTGTCTAGGGTTTAGGATACCAAATATGACCCCTATTTCTTTCATGATGATGAACACTATCATGACACCAAAACTCTTTCATGGACTAAGGTCATAATTTTTTTTAACTCCTAAACATTTCATGTGCTAACAACATGTACATCATGTGTCATACCATGTGCCAACCATGCACATCAGCACCATACAATGTACCATAAGATCTCATCACTGAAGTATATTTACCATATGCCAAGAATATGTGCCAAAAGTGTACCAAGCATATATCAATATCATCAACATGTGCCTCTATCAATGTACCAATAATATCATCAACCATACAACATTCCATTCATGTGCCTCAAACAAGTTTCATATCACACATGACATGCCTCTATCATAAAACAAGTTCCACAAGCCAAGAAAATGTATCTCAACCATCAAGCATCAATCATGTACCATATACCATCAACAAGTGCATCAACCATGCACCAAAGATATATCACCATCGGTACCAAACAAGTGCATCAACCATGCACCAAAGATATATCACCATCGGTACCAAACAAGTGCATCAACCATGCACCAAACCTCAACAAGGTGTACCACAATCAAGATATCCACACACATATGCCACATCATCTATAAACCATGTGCCAATGATACAAATAGAAAGTGCCTCAAATAATGTATCAAGTCTATACCAATCATGCATCAAGCTATTACTCATCAATCATGTACAACATCGTCACCTCATCAACTCATCAAATACATGTCTCAATATGTATCTCAACCATATGCCAAATATATACACCAAGACATCCAACAAATATGCTTCTAACAACACATCACAAGATATGTCACTAGAGCTCACATATGTACCATCCATGTACTATAATCGATATGCCTCAAAACAATTCACCAAAGAAAGTACTAAGAATCCAGTAGTACCTCTAAACATGTACGAAGAGTGTGCTTCAATAGATCAATGATATACCTCTAGATACCATCACATCAACATGATGTGTCCCATAAACAACATGCCATAACTTCACTGAAAAATGCATAACATGACTAACATTGTTCCTTAACAAACAATTCCTCAATACACACTCTAGGGTTAGTACCATGCATCAAATATAGGCATCAAGCATATGCTCCAACACTCAACCACATATTATCACCATACTATTATAACTCAAAATGCCACTACTATGCATCTTTGATGTTGGCCTACTCATTCATACATCTGCTGACCCTTTTTGATGTTCTTCTTAAAAAAAGGTTTGTGTATGGTATACACACCCTGATGCATATGCAGAGCACGTACACATGCTAGTTTCTTGCTTAAAATATCATGTACATATGCTAGTTGTACACCTAAAATCCCACGTGTACTCTAAAAAGTTGCAAAACAAATATAAATTTCACGCTTTCCGACAGATTTTACAGACTATCTTTGGTTTTGCAACCATTTTACCTCTTGTAGCCCTTCTGACAATGAATTAACCATTATTTTCTCATATAAAAAGGGCCCTAGGGTGGCCATTTGGAGATATCAAACAAGAGGTAACAGAACTCTGCCAAATTTTCTCCCTTGTATTCCATGCCATCTACATTCTGCTATGAGTTTCATCCTCAACATTCCCTTCCATCCATCCTCCTTATAGCATCCATCCTTTTCCATTATGTCGGCATGTTGGTGGTGAGGATAGTATATCAGGAATAGTGCACTTGGAGACAAAGTAGAGGAACCCAAGCTAGATTCGTGGAGTGGAGCCAACAAAATTCAGGTTGTAACTTCCAATTTTGTTACCAATAAAAGAGAAAAATTCTTGTCCCAGATCTTTATGTCTATGTGTTTGTGTGTATGAATGTTTTCATGAATAAATACTCTTTAAATTATCTTGAGAAGCATATGTTGTCATAGTTTTTTCTGTAACATTGTTTCCGGTCAACTTTGGGAGGAGGCCTACAATCTTGGAATAGAAAACAACCGGAAGGGATTGACAGCAGTCGTAAGGACCTAAGGTACACATTTATATCTTCTCTCTCTTCCCTTAATTATCATAAGGTTGTGTTTGGTTTGGGTAGAATATAAGATTTTCTATCTTTTAAGGTGTCAAGGCTCTTCCTAGTCACTAGACCTAGATTAGGGGGATTTTCCCCATAGAAAAATTGGAAACTCCACTGGGGAGTCTCTCTAGGGTCTTGATAGGAGATCTTTGTTTGGCTTGAATTCCTATTTTATTTTTAGTGTTCTGAGTCTATTTGGGTTTCTGGTCACCTTCCAGGTGCTTACCAGCTTCCCTAATAAAGGTGGTCTATCTGAATCTTTCTCTTTCTTGAGACATTTCAGTAGTGTACACGCCATGTTCTATACCCATCCTGCGTGCATACACGTTTTGATTTATACACAACCTGTGTACATATGCAATATGATTGTGCACAATACACGTGCCTGTCACTTTGAAAAGTTTTTTCAATTTTTTTTTTCTTTCAGGAAACCTTTGGTTCCTCAGGTCTTCTTGAGTTCCAGGGCCTCTATTGGTTGTGGTTTCGATAGGTTCAAGGCTCATATTGTTTATGAAATAACAAAAAAAAAAATAAAAAAATTGTACAACTTTTTTGGCTTATTTTTAGCTTGAATTTTAAGAAAAATGAATTTCTTTGAGCATCTTTTGTTTTCTTTGATTGAAAGAAAGAAAAAAAACCGTGTGTTTATGCTAGTTAGGTCTCTTTCTTTCTTTGTATTGTTATTTGAAAAAGAAAAAGAAATTATCATATGGTTTTTTTTTCTTCTCATCTTGAAATCATTTCAAAAGAAAAACTAAGAAATAAAATCCTTTCATTCGCTCTTTTGTTTCACTCGAAAGTTGCACTATGCATTTTGCATGGAAAGGAGAAAAGATTGCATCTTTAGGTTTGAAGGATTGTTCATGCATTTTCTTTCTTGAAACTCTTTTTCATTTGAAGGATTAGTGTAAAGTTTTATTTTTCAGTGTTCTTATAATTCTCATTTTTGCAAGAGTCTCAAACAACATAAATTGCACTTCCATACCCTTTGAGTAAAAACAACCACTAAAATGAATGTTTAATCTTAAAATCAATTACACCTTTTATTTTGTAGGGTACACCAACTAGACTAGGCTTTAGGGAGTTGGATTAGGTGTGGAGAGGAAATTATCCGAGGCCAATTAAAAAACTTAAGAGTTCGAGTTAGGGAGTTTTAAATTCTAGTTTCATAAAAGTTATCTGGGAACCCCCTCTAACACATGGGCTAAACATGAGGTCATGTAAGGAAAGGAAGAGGAGATAGCCCCTCCAAATCCAAAACAAGAGTAGTGGGGATCGTATTTGAGGGTCATTATTGGGATTCTTCTGACTTCATCTAACTATGGAGCTTCATGGACCTCGAATCCATTCAAGATCCTCAATTTTCTTCCAACCCATTTTATTTCGGTACCCTTGAAAGGATTCATACATAGTTATCTTGCTCATATGATTTGGCCGACGGTCGACTATATGTGCCTCGTGACTGACTATGAGTTGGAAACTTAATTTCATTTTTATAGGTACTTACACATGTGACTGTGGGGGCACACTGCAGTACCTATGGCATATGTTAGACCACACTTTGTAGAGTATACCCAAAGGGTGTTTTCGTGTTTGAGTTACACTCGCACTGGTAATTTTCTCTAGTGTTGGTTAGCGTAATTGTTCTTCCTACCTTTTCGCTTGATTTATATTTAGGGAATTTTTTAGTGGTTTTGTGCTCCCTATTTTTCCATAGCGAGTTATTCAATCATTACTTTGGGTCTCTGACCTAAAGTGGTATACCGCCCACTCCATTGGTCATGAGGACTTTTGGGTCTTCCTTTTAGAAACATGGGGTCACCTCCTTATAAGTGTATATTTATATACCATTGATTTACTAGTGTCAGTGTGTGAGACTTTTATGGACTTGAACGATCGTACAAAAGAAGAACCTATGCATAAGATCTTCATGGCCAAATTTATTGACAATACCAACCAATGAACCCCTTCGCAAGGGGATTGTTGTTCTTTTCTTTTCTTTGGAAATGATGGTGTCCCTTTGATGGCCACTTTGAACATTCCTGGGTTGAATGTGGGACTACTGGTTTGGTTGGGTACCATTCCAAATGTCCCTAATGATCTTGACACTGCTCAATTAATAACTTTGTGTCATGGGCATCATGTTGATGTTCCTTTGTTATAAAATTCTTCTCCTCCTCCTTCTTCCTTCTCTGGTGAAAGTATAACTACTAGTAAATGAAATTCTAAGGAAAATAGAAATAGGAATAATAAGAAGAATAAATCAGAAACCTATGCAAATCATGTTTGAGATAGGTCGTCAACCTCTACAATTCATGTTGAATACCAACACACAGCCTCTGCAAGTCATTCTGGGAGCAAGCACCCAACCTCTGCAAGTCATGCTAGGGGAAAAGGTACAGTCATTACTAGTCATACTAGCGATAGGTCTGTAGCCTCTGCGAGTCATGTTATCGACCAACAACCAACCTTTGCTAGTCATGTTGGAGAGTTTTGAACAACCTATGTGAGTCATGTTGAGGACAAGCAACCAACCACTACTAGTCATGTTGGGGGCATTGCTTCTGTTGAGAAACCTAGACGGATAGGAAGGAAGCCTAAGTTCCCTTATAATATTTGCAAGAGAAATCACCTTACTCATCTATGCCCTGGCATTCTAGAGACACGAAGATTGTGTTCCATGTATGCAAAATCTTCTGATTCTAATTCTTATTCGGTTTCCTTGTAATCTATTCATCCTTTAGTTGATGAAGTGGTCATGTCAATGCAATCCTTGGTCGATCCCACTCCTCTTTTGGGGGCTGATGCACCTTCAGACCATGTTGTCTCACAACCTATTCAGCTAGTGGTTGAGGAAATATTCACGTCGATGCAATATTTGGTTAATCCCACTCTTCTCTTGGAGAGTGTCGATTTTACCAAAGTGGTCACACCGATGCAATATTCAACTTCTCCCACTCTTCTCTTGGAGAGTGTCGATTCTACCAAAGTGGTTATGCCGATGCAATATTTAGTTGATCCCAATATTCTCTTGGAGAGTGTCGAGTCTACCAAAGTGGTCACATCGATGCAATAATTGGTTGATCCCACTTTTCTGATGGGGAGTGATGTGTCTACTGACTATCTTTTTAGCATTTCCAGTTCAATGCTTTCAAAACAAAGGGGCATTCTACTCACTTCAAGCACGGCCCCTCCAAGTCATAAGATGGTTTCCTTTGATTGGAATGACCTTGTTGAGCCCCGCCTTCCTTCTTCTACACCCTTTAAAACAAGGGTTGAAGTTAATTCAAAAAACATTTACGGATGTATTTTGATTGAAGGATCCTCCACAAGTATTTTATCCTCCTCGGCTTGGAAATATTTGGGTTCTCTCGATCTTTTGTCTGCTTCAACCATATACCATCAACAAGTGCATCAACCATGCACCAAACATGTATCACCATCGATACCAAACATTTACATCAACCATGCACCAAACCTCAACAAGATGTACCACAATCAATATATCCATACACATATGCCACATCATCCATAAACCATGTGCCAATGATACAACTAGAAAGTGCCTCAAATAATGTATCAAGTCTATACCAATCATGCATCAAGATATGACTCATCAATCATGTACAACATCACCACCTCATCAACTCATCAACTACATGTCTCAATATGTAGCTCAACCATATGCAAAATATATACACAAAGACATCCAACAAATATGCTTCTAACAATACATCACAAGATATGTCAATGGAGCTCACATATGTACCAGCCAAGTACTATAACCTATTTTCCTCAAAACCATTCACCAAAGAAATTACTAAGCATCCAATAGTACCTCTAACAATGTACCAAGAGTGTGCTTCAATAGATGAATGATATACCTCTAGATATCATCACATCAACATGATGTGTCCCATAAACAACATGCCATAACTTCACTCAGAAAGTACATAACATAAACAACATTGTTCCTTAACAGAAAATGCCTCAATCCACACTCTAGGGTTAGTACCATGCATCCAAGATAGGCATCAAGCATATGCTCCAACACTCAACCACATATTATCACCATACATTCATCAAACACACATAAATACATGAAACCTGAAGAAAACGATCTTAGACCCTGCATAAACAAAGTTAGACAATCAAACCATGTTGCAACTCATCTATACACCCCTCTTATTGAGGATTTTACCATAGGTACACGCCTTATTTTTTAGACAGATCGTGTATGTACATGGAATTTTCATAGGCTACCTTGCGTATGTATGTGACTTCTCCCACAAGAGCCCATGCATGCCTTAGAAAAAGTAATGTTTTCCTATTTCTTTACATCTTCCTTCATGTCTAGTTGTTCAGTCCTCTTCATCCACTTATGAGAGTGTCTCAGCTTATCAAAACGTCTACTCTAAGCTTCCATATTTTCAACATTGTCTTCCTTCTAAGTTTCATGTGATATCTTTCCATATTGTATGAATCATTCCTCATGGACTGTCTACTTGTGTTCAAGAAATCCTGGGATTTTTTTCCAAGCCCATTGCAACTGTAACATCTCATTGTGTGGCAATGTGTAGCAATGTGTCCCACAATATTGCATCTCCAACATCTTAAGATGTTATTGAATCTTCCAACATCTCTCCTTGCACAATGTGTGCAATCCAAAGTTGTGTGACCATATTCATTACATGAGAAACACTGACCATTGAAAATATTTTCATACCTTTTTTTTGTGTCCACCTTGAAGGTGTCTCTATTCTGAACTTTATTTGAGGTGTAGGACCTGCTTCTTGGTGTCTTCCTTGCTCTGATATTCTGAATATTTTCTTTCTTTGTGTTGGTGCTTGAATTGCATCTTTACTTTCACCTTTTGAAAATGAGGAGCCTGCATCATGCTTCTTAGAGGTGCTATCTTCAAAGTGTGTTGCTTCCTTGTTGTATCCAAGACCATATTTTTCATTTGGTGATCTTTGACAATCCGAAATTTCATCCAATATTGTTGAGTTGGTATTGAAACTTTTTGACTTCTCCTTCCAACTTATGGCATGATTCTTCTTTTTCATTTACTTAACTCTTCAATAGTTCCTTGATTCTCTTGGCTTCTTCAAGTTGGGTCTTCAGAGTGATATTTATTTCTCTTGTTTCTATAAGATCTTCAAGGCTTTTCCTAATCTCATCATCTACCTTCTTCTTTTATTTTGCTTGACTAATTATTTCATTATTTAGTCTCATGATTTCTTTTAATTGTGTGATTTTGTTAGTTTCACGTTCTTCTTGTTTCATGATCATTTGATTTAGTGCCATGATAAGCCTTTATTACTTTTCTCTGGATTCCTTAGTGTATTTTTCAATATACTCAAAAGATATTGAACCATATGGAACTTTTGAGCTATGAAAGTGCCTAAAATAATGTATCAAGTTTGAAATCATCCACACTTAGAATTATTGCAATCAGAGGATTTTGGAGAGTCTTTACCTTCATTTTCCTAGATCCAATTGTCTTCTTTGTCTTGATCTACCTTCTATAGCTTCAACCATAGGATATTTTGCGGAGGTAAACTTTCCTATGCTTTCTTTGATAGAACCTAAGAGTCCATTCAAGATGGTATTGAATGCTAATGCATTGTTCTTATTTGCTGCAATTTTTGATTGATTCTTTGAGGGAAATGGTCCAAAAACAATTGTATTCCAAACACCTGATCCTTTTTCCTTCAAGTACCCTTTCATTTATATTCTTCATTTCCATGTTCATCCATTTGTGTTTCCATGGATCTCCTTTAATCTTGTAAGGCTTATGATGAAGGACTTCTATCATACCAATTGTTGGACACACCAACCACACTGAGAAGGGGGGGGGGGTTGAATTAGTGCAGGGATTGTTTTACAACTCTTCCAAAACTGTAGTTAGCAATCATCATTTACTCATTACTTCAATTCACACTTAGTATCTTGCATGTAAACATATCTCAACAACATACATCAACAATAAATAACTATGAACCATCACCATAATGAACATAAGGAACACCAGATATGTGTGTAAATGTTTTGTATTATGTGTTATAGGAGACTACATTCTCATGGTTTTATCAACATCAGCTGAAAAGAGAAACAATGCCAATAGATTACCAACTGTAAATACAAGACTAAACCTGCAGATCTCGACACCAACCGAGATATGAGGAATCCAACCCTCAAGTACAAGACCCAGCTTGTAGAAAAAAATCAATCTTCTAACAGGTACGCGACCTATTTATACTGCAACCCGCATATGTATGTGACCTACCTATATTGCAACACGTGTATGTACACATCCTTCCCTCTATCAGCCTATGTACACCTTCATAAGACTAGGGAATCCATTCTTCAACACTTTTAAAACTTTTCTACCTCTGTCACATCCACCAGTAACCTGTAACTGCAACTAGCCTGTCTCTGCAATCAGTACCATTCCAACCACAAACAAATCTACACTATCCAACAAACTATCCATGTTCCTCATGCATACACCATCACAGAACATATATATCTCTCAACTATATCATAACAAAACCACTCAACCAACCATCCAACATCTACCAGATCCAAACATCATAACAACCATAAAAAACATTCTTCAAGCATTCACCATACCATGAGTAAATATAACCATCAAGACAATACGTAACTATACCAAAACTTATCTAACAGATCTGAACTTGTAGACTGTTTTCCTAGGGCTTTGCTTCAGACTTCAGGAACCTGGCACAAATACTTACTTAAGTGTTTCATGTCCTTTCAATGTATATGCAACCTTTCCTTCTCCAACATGTGCATGTATACACCCTAGCCTATGACAACTCACATATGTACGTGTCCTGGCAATCAAGACCACGTGCATATCTCTCAAATGGGTATCCAAATATGATTTCATATTTGGAAATGAAGAATTTTTCTTTTCAACCCATAATCCCACTTCGTTCAAACTTGTGCCTAGAATGTGACTCGAAGTTGAGAAAAAACAGCCCAAGAACTACATGTCTTCACTCATAGTCAACACCATGTGTACACCTCTCAAATGGGTATCCAAATATGATTTCATATTTGGAAATAGAGAATTTTTCTTTACAACCCATAATCCCACTTCATTCAAACTTGGGCCTAGAATGTGACCCAAAGTTGAGAAAACGCAGCCCAAGAACTGCACGTCTTCACTCACAGTGAAGACCACGTGTACACCTCTCAAATGGGTATTCAAATATGATTTCATATTTGGAAATGAAGAATTTTTCTTTTCAACCCATAATCCCACTTCGTTTAAACTTGGGCCTAGAATGTGACCCGAAGTCGAGAAAACACAGCCCAAGAACTACATGTCTTCACTTGTAGTCAAGACCATATGTACACCTCTCAAATGGGTATCCAAATATGATTTCATATTTCGAAACGAAGAATTTTTCTTTTCAACCCATAATCCCACTTCATTCAAACTTGGGCCTAGAATGTGACACGAAGTTGAGAAAAAGAGGCCCAAGAACTACACATCTTCACTCGTAGTCAAGGCCACGTGTACACCTCTCAACTGTCTATCCAAATATGATTTCATATTTGGAAACAAAGAATTTTTCTTTTCAACCCATAATCCCACTTCGTCTTGGGCCTAGAATGTGACCCGAAGTTGAGAAAAAACGACCCAAGAGCTACATGTCTTTGCTCCCAGTCAAGACCACGTGTACACCTCTCAAATGGGTATCCAAATACAATTTCATATTTGGAAACGAAGAATTTTACTTTTCAACCCATAATCCCACTTCATTCAAACTTGGGCCTAGAATGTGACACAAAGTTGAGAAAAAGCGGCCCAAAAACTACACGTCTTCCCTCGTAGTCAAGGCCACATGTACACTCTCAACTGGCTATCAAAATATGATTTCATATTTGGAAACGGAGAATTTTTCTTTTCAATCCATAATCCCACTTCGTCTTGGGCCTAGAATGTGACCCGAAGTTGAGAAAAAACGGACCAAGAATTACACGTCTTCACTCCCAGTCAAGACCATGTGTACACCTCTCAAATGGGTATCCAAATATGATTTCATATTTGGAAATGGAGAATTTTTATTTTCAACCCATAATCCCACTTTGTTCAAACTTGGGCCTAGAATGTGACCCGAAGTTGAGAAAAAATGACCCAAGAACTACACATCTTCGCTTGCAATCAAGACCACATGTACAACTCTCAAATGGGTATCCAAATATGATTTCATATTTGGAAATGAAGAATTTTGTTTTTCAACACATAATCCCACTTCGTTCAAACATAGGCCTTGAATGTGACTTGAAGTTGAGAAAAAGCGGCCCAAGAACTACACGTATTCGCTCCCAATCAAGACCACGTGTACAACTCTCAAATGGGTATCCAAATATGATTTCATATTTGGAAACGGAGAATTTTGCTTTCCAACCCATAATCCCACTTTGTTCAAACTTGGGCCTAGAATGTGACCCGAAGTTGAGAAAAAATGGCCCAATAAATACACGTCTTCACTCGCAATCAAGACCACATGTACAACTATAAAATGGGTATCCAAACATGATTTCATATTTGGAAACAAAGAATTTTGTCTTTCAACCCATAATCCCACTTCCTTCAAAATTGGGCCTAGAATGTGACACAAAGTTGAGAAAAAGTGGCCCAAGAACTACATGTCTTTGCTCGCAATCAAGACCACATGTACAACTCTCATATAGGTATCGAAATATGATTTCATATTTGGAAACGAAAATTTTTACTTTTCAACACATAATCCCACTTTGTTGAAAGTTGGGCCTAGAATGTGACACGAAGTTGAAAAAAAGTGGCCCAAGAACTACACGTCTTCGCTCACAGTCAAGACCACATGTACAGCCCTCATATGGGTATCCAAATATGATTTCATATTTGGAAACAGAGAATTCTGTTTTTCAACCCATAATCCCACTTCGTTCAAACTTGGGCCGAGAATGTGGCCCAAAATTGAGAAAAAAACGTCCCAAGAACTACACGTCTTCACTCGCAATCAAGTCCACATGTACAACTCTAAAATGGGTATCCAAATATGATTTCATATTTGGAAACAGAGAATTTTTATTTTCAAACCATAATCCCACTTCGTTCAAACTTGGGCCTAGAATGTGACCCGAAGTTGGTAAAAAGCGTCCAAAGAACTACACGTATTCGTCGCAATAAAGACCATGTCTAAAACTCTCAAATGGGTATCCAAATATGATTTCATATTTGGAAACGGAGAATTTTTCTTTTCAACCCATAATCCCACTTCGCTCAAACTTGGGCCTAGAATGTCACCCGAAGTTTAGAAAAAGCGGCCAAGGAACTACACGTCTTCGCTCACAATCAAGACCACGTGTACAACTCTCAAATGGGTATCCAAATATGATTTCATATTTGGAAATGGAGAATTTTTCTTTTCAACCCATAATCCCACTTCGCTCAAACTTGGGCCTAGAATGTGACCCGAAGTTGAAAAAAGGTGGCCCAGGAACTACACGTCTTCATTCGCAATCAAGACCATGTGTACAACTCTCAAATGGGTATCCAAATATGATTTCATATTTGGAAACGAAGAATTTTTCTTTCAACCCATATTTCTGTTGGATTAATGAGAGGGGGTTGAATCAGTAATAGTGTAATTATAATCCTTATTCTTCAAATGTTATATCAATGTAGAACTATTATCCAATAATGAGCAGTAAGAATAAACAATCACACACATACACANCATTATTCCACAATTAAGCATGGGTTCTCTTACTCCGCAAAGCATCTTCCCGTGAGGGCTTTCACCATAAGGGGACCACTTTGGAGTTCATCCATATTTAATTCTTATCAACCATAACAAAACAATAATGAGTCATATTTACATCAAACAATATTGGGTCCATTACCCAAACCTTTTTGCTACGAGGCTTTCTTCAAGGGTTGACATCAATGACAACCAACATTACTCAACAATCTCCCCCTTTGCATTGATGGAAACACTCTGATGCAATACTGAAATCATATCACTCATGCTCCCCCTAGAACCATGCATATATCCTATGCATATGATAAATCTGCCTCTGTCCTTTGCATTTGATAAATCTGCTCCCCTTGGAACCATGCCTCTATCCTCTGCGTCTAATAAATCTCTCCCCCTTTGTCATTAATGGCAAAGGTTTGTTTCCATCCGGGGTTTCTCCCCCTGACTGAACTGTCCTCTTATGGTGCTTCCTCATGTACATCTAAGACATATAAGATAAGCATTCAAAAAACATTCATTTTGGAGTAGAAATAACTCCAAGTCTTTGGCGAGGATATTCAAAGGCTTCCCGTGGAAGTGGTTTTGTAAAGGTGTCTTCCACTTGTTATTTTGTTCCCACATACTCAACTCTGATGTTATTTTCTGCAACCTGCTCCCGTAGAAAGTGATACTTGATTGGAATGTGCTTCGTCTTGGAGTGCATCACCGGGTTTTTTGAGATACTGATGACACTTGTATTATCACAATATATTAGAATGGGCTCATCATACAAAACCTATATATATTTCAAAGTTTGTTTCATACAAAGAACATGTGTACAACATGTTGTTGCTGCAATATACTCTATCTCCATTATAGATAGAAATATTGATGATTGTTTCTTGCTTAGCCATGATACCAAACACTCACCTAAGTAGAACGTTGCTCCACTGTTGCTTCATCAGTCATCAATACAACCTGCCCAATCTGCATCTATGTAGGTAATAAGTGATAGATCTTTTCCTTTTGGATACCATAATCCAAACTCTTTTGTTCCTTTGAGATATCTGAAGATCCTCTTTACTACTAATACATGTGATTCCTTTGGTGATGCTTGAAATCATTCCACCTGTCCAACTGTCTGCATTACATATGGTCTGGATGTTGTCACATATAGTAGGTTTCCAATCATTGACCCGTATTGCCTCTGATCTGTAGACTTCGAATAATCATCTTTTCTCAACTTACAACTAGTTTTCATGGAAGTGATAACTGGTTTGTAATCTTCCATTCTGAACCTCTTTAGAATTTCTCTGATATACTTGGTTTGAGAAATAAAAATTCCTTGGTTTCTTTAACGTATCTAAAGTCCCAGAAAGAAGGATAGTTCTCCAAGTAACGACATTTCAANAGAAATAACTTCATCAACACTCTTAAAGACTAGGAGGATGGCTCCTACAAAATTCCCATCCTAAATAGAATTTGGCAACTCCTTCCCGACATCATAGTCTAGGAACTCTGGAAAGAGATAAATAGATGAATTTTCCATTCTTAGGCCTCCCCCCCTGACCCTTTGCACCAACATACACAAGAACATTTTGGAAAGTCTTAAACTCCACCCTTAGTCCATTGAATACTTCCCTTTCAACCCCTATGAAACTTCTTTTCTAATCTCTTGGAATTTATCCCTTACCCCGACTCTCTCTTCCCAACACTCAACCCAAGCCTCCTTTCCCAGTCCCCACTCTTGGCTTCCTCCTCCCCTAGAATTCCACAAAGTCAACTTTGATGGTTCCTCCAAAGGAAATCCTAGTCCCTCTGGGTATGGAGCTATTATTTGGGATAGAGATGGCCAAATACAACACATAATGGCAGTGAATCTAGGACATGAAAAAAATAAATGGGCAAAAATATGGGGACTAATCAAAGGGATCCAAATTTATTTAGATCACAACCTCACTACTCTAATAATAGAACGAGATTCCAGAGTCATCATCAATCACACCACTAAAATCATCACAAGAAAGGACTAGGAGAAAATCACCCCTAGATGGTGTCTCCTTAGGCCCCTCAATAGCTTGAAATATCTTCTTAGGACCACCCTTACTCTAATCACCTCACACACAAGATGTGAGTCCAACAAGATGGCAGACAAGATAAAAAATACAGAAGTGAAAACACAAAAATATATCTTCATTGACTCAAGGTAGTCCGAGAGCTCGCAGCTATTGCTTCAATGCAGGAAGTTGGGGCTTCAAGATTACCCTCTTTTGGATGGGTGATAGGTGGACCGCAATGGGATCCAGGTGGTGCTAGGAAGCATCGAAAGATTTTAATCCTTGTCACCAACCTCCCATTCCCCCAATTTGAATGACTCACACTCACTTCGGCTTAATGGATGCACGCAACGCACTCCAAGGAAATTTAATGAGGCCTTGTGCAAAACAAGCTGGGCGTACCTGCACCAGGCTTGCAATCACCTCAACCTTCATGGATCTCACCCAATTCAACTCGCAAGGCTTTATGAAGTCTTGGGTGTTAGACCGATATCTCATTCCTCCTCTGCCTTATGCATGACTGCTCCTCGGCCTTCTCTTCGCCTTGGGATTGAATATTCGTTGGATCTCCCACAACATT
>JZKD02S1665908.1:54829-71855 GCA_000966675.3 Picea glauca | reverse complement strand
CAAGTTGTTCTTAACGGGGGATGTTAGGATATTTAGACACTTAGGAGTTAGTTAAGATCTACTTGGTCTAATATGTCATTAGGTAAAAGTGTGTTTCTTTAGTATGCATTAGTATAGATTTGTAGTTAGGAAATTTGACGGTCATGATATGTTCCCAACATAGAGTGATCTGATGGTTCATACTCTCCTCGATATTAACGACCATTGATCCATGGCTTAACACCCGATTGGTCCATGATCTCTATTTAAAGAGCATGGAGGGTTATTTGCCAATGATCAATTGTGAGAAACTCTCTTGTAAAATCTCTCTGTAATCTTTTTCTTTGCATTAATAAACTGCTCTAAGTGGTTGCATTGGTTGGGGTCGTGGATGTTTCCCCGTAGGGGTTTTACCACGTGAAAACATCGGTGTGTTGATCTTTGATATAGTTATGTGAGTGGTTACTGAAGATGTTCATCCTCTGTTGGAATACCGGTGTTTTCGAACAACCCCTGCAATAGTAGAATAATCTATTAAAAGGGAGAATAAATCCGAGAAGGGAAAGAAACCAATCGTGGAATCCTATGCTGCTAAAGATTTCAAATTGTCTATTTATGCAGACACCTTGTACACTGGTGGAGTTGGTGGGGCCCACATATATAATGAACTATTCCATTTGATTAAGTATGGGAAATGGATTGGGGATGATGGAAACTTGGATGAAAGAGAAGAATAATAACTCACCATAACACATAATTTGAAGAAATCCTTCATACACAATGCAATAGCTAGATTTATATTAATACCCTATGAAGAAGTAATAATATTTCTACTACAACATATAGAGGTTAGCACTAGGAGAATTATGAATGAATATGGAAAGTGTGTTGGATCATTCACATCAATAAATTTTGAAGCTTACTATAATATGTCAAAGGTTGAATTCACATTCACCAACAAGTGCTTGAGATCCATTACTCATGAACATAACTGCCATGGCATCCTTACTGATTGGTATGAGGAAGAGAGGAATTTGAAAGATATAAGAAGTAATCCTTTCCCTAACATACACCTTAAGTTAGGATACAAATGGGAAGCCAAATTGGTAAGTAGGGTCTATGGAGAGAAAGATGTAACTCATATGAGGATAGGTTGGGTCCCAATGATGTATGAGATAATGGAAGGAGGAAAAATTTTCAATTGGGTTTCTATTATCTCCAAATCATTGGTAGAAGCTATAGGATGATTACATGTCTTCCTACCTATTATATTTTCTTTGTTCTTCCAACACATTCACAAGGTTAGGCTAGTCTTGGTCCCTTGAGCATTTCCCTGTTCATGTCTATTTCAAGGAATTATGGAAGAAAGTGTATAAATTTAATTTTTCACTTATCTATGATGGTTTCTTGGTTTCATTACATGAGGTCATATTTTGTAAACCTTTTAAAAGGATATTTATAGAATCTATATAAGTATTGAAAGACATTAGAGATTAGTACTTGGATGAATATTCCACCTATATCAATATTTATGGTGTTACAGAGGAACCTTATACCCTTTCATCTTATGTGATAAATAGTTTTATCATCCAAGAAATTAGATACCAAAATACTCTACATGGTTTTAACAGATGCCTAATCAAACATCAAAAGAAGTTTTGACCAACTTGTCCACTGCATATATTCAGGTATGGACTAGTAGGTTCTACTTGTGATAGGATGGAAGGAGAATATATTGAGGAACATCATTTTAAATTGGAAATAAATCAAATGCATGATCCCCTTGGGATTATTAAAAAACACATATTTGATATGAATATCTCCTTCTCCTACCAACGTGAAGAGAATGAAAATAAAAAACCTCACAAGAGAGCATTAACTTATGAAGAGGTTCTAAATAATTTGCAATTTATTGTTGAGGAGAAAGGGAGAAGAAATAAATAGGAAGATAAAAGAGATAACATTGAGAGATAATCCCTTCAAGAGAAGATAAAAGAATAGGAAAAATGAAGCTATAAGCATAAAGGAAAGGAAAATAAGATGTAAAGGTCAAGAAAAGGGAAGAAGTAGAGAAAAATCCAAAGTTGATGTAGAGGTTGAGAAGTTGAATGTTGGGATTGAAGAAATAAATAAAGGTACAAGAGTTAGATAAAAAAATAAGTGGAAGAAAAAATTGAGGATCAAAAGAAAATAGAAGAAAAATTGAGAAAGAAAAATTAAAAAGATATAGAAGGATAAGACACAAGATAGGAAAGGGAAGAATTAACACAACAAACCAATGCCATGGAAGGCAACATGGAGCAACAATATTCTTCACTAATGGAAGAAGTTTTCACTACTCAAACATTTGGTAAAGGCATGGTTGCAGGAGGTGATGGCCCTATTCCAATGCCAACACATGAAGTTTCTAATCTAGAATTGTTTTCATTTGATAAAATAACGAAGCAAGTGATAAGGAAGAAGCATAAAAAAACAAGAATCAGCTTGGATTCTAAAGTGATACTCACCACTGAGACTTTGGTGATGCATATAATAAATTTGATTTTTTCTTCCTTTATTTGTTGTTTATATATTACACCAGATAATATTCATAAATTTGTGGATGTAGAGAACAAAATGAAATAATATGAAAGAAAAATCACCTTGTTGGAAAACTAAGCTAACTCTTACAAATATAGAAAGTATCAAACTTTATATTTTATTAATTATGCCTTCAAGGTACATAATGAATGGAACAATGTACAAAGTGTTTGACAAAATAGGGTATTCTCACACAGGACAAACACCTTCAGTAACCACTCACAAAACCAAATCAAAGATCAATATACCATTTTTTTTATGTGGTTAAAACCCTTGACCCCAACCAACACAACCAACACAACCACTTGAGGAAATACATTAATGCAAAAGAAAAATATTTTACAATAAATTTTCTCATAATTGATCATCAACAAATGACCCTCCATGCTCTTTAAATAGAGATCATGGACCAATCAGGTGTTAATACACAAATCAATATACTCATTAAGATTAAGGAGAATATGAATTGTCAGACCAATGTATGTCTAGAACATATTATGACTGTAAGATTACATAACTACAAATGCATACTAATGCATACTAAAGAAACACACTTTTACCTAGAGACATATTAGACCAAGTTGAACTTAACTAACTCTTAAGTGTTTAAATATCTTAACATTCACTCTTATAAACAACTTGGGATAGGATTGAAATATTTAAAAAGGTGACACAATAGGAGAAGGAAGGAGGAACTAGAGCCTATCCCCCCTTAATGACAACTTCATGAACTCCTAACATAGATTGAAGCTTGGAAAACTTTGTTTTTGTAAGAGAATTTCTGAAAATGTTCGCAACTTGATCTTCTATAGGAAAAAGAGAACTTCAATAACTTGACCATGAATCAACTTTATGATGAAATGCATGTGTATCTCACTCTATTTGTTTTTCTAATGTTGAAATGGATCTTTGGCAAGCTTGATGTCACTCTGATTGTCACACCAAAGGGTTGTTGGATGTTGTTGTTGGAATCCAAACTATGAAAGGATCTGACAAAGCCACAAGGATTCTTGACTTGCATTAATTGTCACTCAATACTCCAGTTTTGTTGAAGAAAGAGAAATAGCCCATTGTTTCTTACAATCCCAAGTGATAGGTCCAGAAGAAAGGTTGAAAACATAACTTTGAATAAATTGAGCATAAGAATATTAGGACAAGAAGATTGGTGGAAAAGGCCTCAAGCCATAATTATGAACATTGTATTCATCTTAATGATACAAATATATATTAAAATAATGAAACCACCTCAATTGTTCTCACATCGAAACCTCATTAGGAGAGATACGGTAGGAGGAGGAACTATAGGAATCTAGAAACACATTTAGGATAACAACTATATCCTAGCATGTAAAATATACAAAAGGTGGTATACTTAGACTTCATGATTGTATATGAGAAAGAGGCTAACATTACACCCCTCAATACCAAAAAAGCAGGTGCATAAGTTGGTATATCTCCATGTCTTCATGTTGAAACTCCTGAGCTGAGCCACAAATGAAGAACTGCCTGAAAAACCGCCAAATCTAGATGTTGAGAAATCTAGAAAACCTCACTATATAATCATGTGAGCCAAAATGCCAACAATTTAGTTCACTGATGTGAAATTTAATATGATGAGAGTGAACAAAGAGAAGTGAATCAATTGCAAGTCTTCCACATCCTTGAAAATGCCTGACAACTTAATCAATGGCAAGCTATAATGTAGAAGGATCCATTTGTCCTCTGCTAGGTCTAGTGACCATCTAGGTGAACCAAATTTCCACATAATCGCTCTCAAAATCATCATCCCAATGTATGATTCAATATAGAACCATCATTCTGCCAAAGTCTATCATCTACAGACTGCAGTTGCCCATCTAGAAAATTTGATGTTTGTTGTTGTCGAAAATTTATGTCTGACAACAATCTTCAATTCCATCATTAATTCCCCCCTTTGTCAGCTGAAAGGAGAGACTACAACTCATTTTACAAAAACCATCTTCACTGGAATTTTGAACTCCCTGCCTTAAGGTGCATGAGAATTTCATCATTGTACTCCCCCCTTCTAGGCTCAAGAGAGTACCATACTTGTTACATTTGAGTACAACACAAAGTGGGCATGCAGAAACAACCACATGTTATCTCATTCCATGAGGGCCATGCTCTAAAGCTATGCCATAAGGGGACCACTTATGCGAGGTACAAAAATCTTATGTGATACAAGATTGGTCTTTAGTCAAGATTGAATTCTACGGTAAGACTTATATAATTGTTTGGTTGTTCATGACCATTTCCAAGAATCATTCTACTCATAGTGAATCTTCAATCTTGTATGTTTCTTCAGTGTTGAACATATGTCTAAAGAATGGTTATTCTTGCCACAATGCTGGCAAGGATGGAGATCAGAACACTGATTCTCCTTGTGACCAATTTGATTACAATGTTTTAACTTATCATTCTGATGTTGAACTTGAACAGGTGAAGTTGAATTTTATTGAAGGAATCCAATGCTAACAAACAAAATTGGTTTGGAGTAATTTGGAACATGAAAACTGTTTTGATTTTCATATCCTAAGCCATGTCGATTTCTATTGAAGTCTAATTCTTCCCAAGGTCTGATGATGGGCTTGGAAAGATCATGTTGTACTTGATGATGTGCTTCACATTTACTTGTTGTATTGTGATTTGGCATATTCTGCTTGCGATTCATTCTCATTGAAATTTTCTTCTGAAGTTGGCTTGTTGATTTGTTCTTTCACTGATTGTTGATCAAAATCATCATCATCATAGAGAGGATTGTTCTGAACAAAAACTAGTTCAGAAAACTTCACTTGCTGTTGACTTTTGAGATTTATCAACTCATCATTCAATAGATGGGATTTTTCTTGTAGAAGTCTAACTTTAGCTTGCGTCACTTGCAAACAAGTTAGCACTGACTGAAGAGTTTTTGTGTTCATTATCAATGTGTTGGCTTCAGTGGTGTTTATTAGAGTGTTTAGTAACTCTAATAATTCACGACTTTGATCCATTTGAACACACTCGCTCGAACCTCTCGTTCACTTGCTCTTCTGGCTTGCTTATACTCGCTCACTTGAACTTGCTTCCAAGAAGATGAGGATGTCGGTTACTACCGAACATACATCCAAAATATTACAATGATTCATTCAACTAATATTTGTCAATTTTGACTCAAAATTACAATGAATCTTTGGTGTTGGGCTCAACCGAGAATGCACCCAATTACAAAGAAACTCAACTTGATTTTATTTCGACACTTACAAAAAAAAACTATTGCAAGTACATTACTTGTAGTTGATGTTGAAGTTGAAGTGATCTTCAAAGTTGACTACTTTGATAACGTTTTGAGTCATTGATTATTAGCTTGAAGTGTCCATTGTTGATGTATAATTGTTGATGACTTAAAATTTCATGGAAAATTTCTTGATAAATTTGTCACAGGTGCTTGTTTACTCGTGCTTCAATGTATGTGCTACAAAAGACTAGTTGAACAATTTTCTCTTTACATGCTTTTAATTTCCAATTGTGCCATTTACCCTTTTTTGAGCACATGAAAATTTTGTGCTTGATTTTGTTTGTTGGTATTAAATCTGTGTCACACTAGACAACATAAGTATCAAAAGGAAATATGCACAATCACACACAAGGACAAATATCCRTAGACCCCCTTATTCAATTTCGAGGTGGTCTAGGACAAGAAGCAAAAAAATGTTAACTTCATTATAGGATATCCTTCATGTGAACACAAAAATGTGTCCAAATACATTGAAAAGTSTTCRACCTACTTTCTCCTTAAAAATTCTTTAAATGAGACTTTTACATTCACAACATTCCTCCTTTTAAAATTTAGTAGTCATATGTCTCCTTTTAAAAAAACATTAATACATCAATCCTTGCATCTCCCCTCCTTCATACAAAGGGCACAATTTTTTTTTATGTTTTCAAATTCAAAAAAGAACATAAATATGTTCTTCATTTCTATAGAAATAAAAGAAGGCTTTCCACTTTAAATACCCAACTTGAGCTTTATAACCCACTTGCTTTTTAATGGCATAAACTATTACAAATTGAAAGTATTTACCACTTAAATATCATATCTTTACTTTTGTAAGATATTATATATCACTTTAAAAAAATTGATGTGCCATAAAAAACACTTATGCCACGAAGCACTTAGAGAGGATTTTTTTTTTTAACACCCGTCAAGTCAAGCATGTGTATAAACTTGTTTTATATCCATAGCATGTTTGAATCAGTGGGATGAAAAAGTTTATTTTTAATATTGTACCACGGAAATGAGTTGCCATAAATGCCACAGAATACGCTCATAGAGATCCTCGTACCTTTGAGGAGATTTGGAGTTAATGAACAAATCTTGGGGCAAATCGTTGAAAAACTCGCTCAGTAAAGACGTTGAGGAGACTGATACGGATTACATGGAGAGACATCTGATTCCCTGTCAATTTGAATGAGGATGAGTGTGCAGGTTGATCTATGAAAAAATGGTCATGGGTTCTATTCTATGGGCACCTCGAGGAGATCAGATCCCACCAGTGGAAACGTTTTCTCAAAGAAATTTCTAGCAAGAACAATATCTATAACAGACAGAGACCTCTTCCAACACATATTGCAGCTTTTTTATGATTTCAAAGGCATAAGGCATTTCCAGATCGGTGAGGAGGGCACATTCAGATCTCTTATGAAAATCTCAAAACCCCAATGAAATTTATCATGATAGCATGTCCTTCCTGGCATGAAATTGCATACAAGGCTATTTTCCCTCCAGTGAACATCTATTGATGAATGTAAAGTGGAAGTAATCTGAATCTGGTACCGGTGCAAGCTGGTGCAAGGCCGCACGAAATTATTAAGGATATTTTTTATGTGATGATGAAATCTTGGCTTTGACGAAGTTGACAGGGTTTTAGTTGGCACACAGGCCTAACCACAAAACTGTTTTTCGATTCTAAATGTCTAGCATTACAGAATCATAAGAAAATCTGGTGTTGCATAGTGCGTGATTTATGATTTGCAGAGTGATTTGTGTTACAACTGCATGTGTAATTTCTTATCAAATGCTAATACAAAATGTATTGTGCTTTAATAAAAAATTGCCAGATTTAACATCAATTTCACATCAATTTGAAACACAAAAAAAAAACAGTGATAGGTTGATCATTTATGAGCACTTGCAAGGAGATCATGGGTTTCAACTAGAGCACATTACCAGATCGCCAAAAATGGATTCAAAGATCATGAGGGCGTGTACCACTTCTCTGGATGTCGATTGTTAGCAGAAAAGGGAGATGGCCAACAATGCTCCTTGAAAACAAGACCTTCTTTCCTTATTCATGGCGCTTGCGTACAAGGAAATCTTCCTTTGCTTCACGGTTAATTTTCTTGGATCCTCTTTCTTTATGCTCATCTTGACACCATTGGCTTCACCTCACCATCGATCAATACTAGTAAATCCATATGTTAATGGTTCACGAATCACAACTATGAAACTTGGTATTCTCACCTTCCATGGATCACTACCATGGATATGAAGATTACCAGGCCTTTAAGAACTATATTAGCTCTGATACCAATTGAAGAAATTGAGCATAAGAATATTAGGACAAGAAGATTAGCGGAAAAGGCCTCAAGCCATAATTCTGAACATTGTATTCATCTTAATGATACAAATATATAATACAATAACGAAACCACCTCAATTGTTCTCACATCGACACCTCATCAGGAGAGATAAGGTAGGAGGAGGAACTATAGGAATCTAGAAACACACTTAGGATAACAACTATATCCTAGCATGTAAAATATACAAAAGGTGGTATACTTAGACTTAATGATTGTATATGAGAAAGAGGCTAACAAACTTGCAGTAGAATTTTGATCATCATGGTCGTTGGCCCAATCCAAATCAGTGATACCAACCAACAAAGGAGTCCCATTTGAACTATAATGTATTTGAAACTGAGTTGTACCTTGAACATACCGAAGTATACTTTTTTTCTTATTTCCAATGGATTTCATGGGGTGTTTGCATATATCGGGCAACAAGAACAAAACCAAAGGAAATATTGGGATAGGTATGAACCAAATATAAGAGGTTATCAACTAACTGATGGTACAAAGTGGCATAGACTTTGAGAATAGTGTAGGTGGAAACAAGTTTGACTCTAGAATAGAAGAGAAAAGGGGTTGGTTTAGAATCTTCCATGTGAAAGCAATGAATAAGGTCATAGGCATACTTAGATTGGGAAATATAAATTTCTTCCTTGGTTTGAAATACTTGGAGGCCAAGGAAATAATGAAAATAGCCTAAGTTTGTCACTTCAAATTTATTTTTAAGATTAGATTTTACATGGGTTAAAAGTTTAGGATCACTACCAGTGAGGATAAGGTCATCAAAATAAAGAACAAGTCATATGATATGGCTTCCTACTTTCTTGGCATAGACATTAGGATCAAAATGACATATAGAAAAGTTGGTTTTAAGAAGAAATCTATCCATTTTTGCACACCAAGATCGAGGAGCTTTCTTAAATCAATTTCTTAAGGAAACATACAAGGATAGAGTCATTCTGGACATAGACAAAAGGTTGTTCCATGTAGATTTCTTCTTGAAAATCCCCATGTAATAAAGTAAAATTAACATCCATCCGATGGACCTCCCATCTATGTGAGGCATCAAGGGATAGAAAAAGGAAAATAGAATTAATTTTGGATACTAGGGAAAATGTTTCATTGTATTCAATTCCTTCAACTTGAGAGAATCATTTGGAAACTAACTAGGCCTTATGTCTTTCAACACTTTCATTTGATGCATACATATTTATGTACACCCATTTACATCTAACAAGTTTTCTTCCTTTTGGAAGAGGTACAATATCTCAAGTATCATTCAACATTTAGGAGCACTATTCTTCATTCATTATTGTGTCCCAATATTGATGGTGAGAAGCTTCTACAAATTTGTCTGGATCTGAGCCTTTGAAACTTGAGCCAAAAGAGAAGAGGCTCATTGGAATTATGAATATGTCCTATGTTTATCTATAGGATGACTGATCCAAATTATTTTCGAAACAAAATGAAAGAAGAGATATTACAATGAAACACTCATGAAAATTTCCAGAAACAAAGAAAAACAACAATACTTCATTTCTATTAATGAAAGAATTGTAAAGAGAATGTAAAAATAGAGATTGCAAGACTCACTAGAATGGTGACAGCTTTATCTATGAGAAGAGATGTGATGGCTACACTTATTCACAAGAAGATGATTAAAATGAGGCTCTAAAGGCCTTTTTATGTTAAACGAGAATGCCAAAACCCTAGACATCCAAAAACCTAACCCTAGGAGATGAAACGCCAAAAGTCAAGTGGGCCCCGTTTGGGTAAGGTTAGTACATTAACTTCCCGAGGTCATAACATTTGCATATGATCTCTATTTTAGGCATGTGATAGCCCGTTGGAAATTTCTTTTAGAGAAATACACATTATGCCATCAAAATCTGACTCCGTCTACAGTTTGACTGTGGCATGCCAAAATAACATTTTTTAGGGCCCCAAAACAGCCCTGGAAATACAACAAGATGTGTTGACATGAATACATACAAAATAATCCAGTTGGGTTAGGTGGGAGGCCATCAGTATCCACTTGGAATATGTGTAGGGCTTCAGACAACCCCTGAAGGATAGAACCCACTGTAGTGTCACCTTCTTTGCTTACCCAGAGCTTGTAACGCACTACGTAACAAGCTGTACACACTTTTTTTTTTTAATAACGAACACAGTCCAGTATATAATCCACATGCATCTAACAATTAAACCCATTTAAGTTCCAGAGTAAAACATGTTATTTACTGCTATAACTAAACAATCCATAGCATTCCATATTAATTCGTATACACAGCGGAAATCATGATAACATATATAGAAGAGACATGATAAAATGTGATCAAACATAGTTAGATACTTATCTTGTGACAGTGGTGAATTCCACCAACCAAATGCAGGCCTTCCACGAACCTCCTAGCCTTAGACCACACTTCTCATCAGCTCAGTAGCGGGTCACCCCCGATCTGGGACTAAACTCCACCCCAAGGCAAGGAATCTAGGATCCGGCCGAGGTTACAGGGAAAACAATCACACACAACCACAAGGACGGAATGCTCTCCCAGGAATCTCCCACACTCACTACCCATAGACCCTCATTCCCCACATGCTTGTTCCACCCCAGGAGAATGCACCTTCTCTATCACCTGGACAATCCTTCTGCTGCTAATCCCCCTTACCTTGGGTTACAGGAACAGACTGGACCGAAAGTCTCTGAGCTCTATGGCAGCTACAGGGTTCCTTCCAGGAGTTCTCTCCTTCCTCTACGCACTCTCTCACCTGGAGGAGTCGCTCACAGGCCAACAAGCCTCACACAATCCAGTACTGCATGGCCATAACAACCCACGGGGAAAACAGACACAGGCTTCCCCAAACTGGTTCAGCAGTCACAAGATGATCTCACGGTCATGATTTCGGAACAGGGACTCCATGCACAAGCTATCTCAGCTTTCCCGAATAACAAATATTCTTCCACTCGAATTGAACACAGACTTCCCATTCAGGGAATGCGCACACGGGTTTTCCTAGAACCATACACAAACTCCACGGTTCTGAACAGGGGTGTACATGGATTCTTCAGAACAAACACATGCTTTCTTTTTCCGTATCAGAATTACACCAGGAACTCTTACAGACTAGTTCGCACGGATCACGCTCAGGACAGTCAGGTCTAATGGATGAGAGAGCCCCCCTCACAGCTTACCTCGTCTGTTTTATTTTCATGTGTCGGGGTGGACACTTGTCACCCTTGGAACTGCATGCGTTCCATCCGCATGCCTCCCTTTTACACACTTTTCCCTTTGCCAAGAACTTAGGATAACATAATATGCACATGGCTTTTTCTTTTGGAAATAATATTAAAATATTATTCCCAGGCTTAAGCCCCCTAAGCTTAGCCCCCCTAGGCTCAACACTTATCCCCTTTCCCACCTTCCAACCCCTAATTCCTTGCCCACTCTGTGGATGCTCAGTCCCCCTTCACTCATTCATTGTGGTCGGTCTGCACCTGGCGGTGTTTATATTTTATCAATTATTCTGCATACATACAAGTACAACAACAGGCTCCTGGCCTTCAACACTTAGGCTCCCTGGCCTAAAAAAGACATAAGCCTACCGGCTTATACAAAACTTGGCTCACCAGCCTATAGAACATATTTACAATTCATTTCATATATCATGATTTGCAACGGGGCTCGGCCTTGGGAACACTACACCCACAATTACAAAGAAGTACATAAGAACGTGTTGAACTAAAAAATGACAAAAGGAGCTAGTTGGAACAGTTGGGTGGCCACCAATATCCACCTGGATCAATCCTCCCCCCTTAGGAAGCAATGGTCTCCATTGCATTGAGTGCCCAGGGAAGAGGGGAAAGCATTTTTTGAATCTGAATCTTAGTGAGTTGTGTGCTTTGTTGGAGAAGTTGTGTTGCTTGGTTTGTGGAAGATTGTCACAACTCGGTTGTTGGCGGGGTTGAATATGCTCCACCAACCTATTGTCTCTGGTTTTGATGGGGAATTGTGTAGGAATCATTTTAGGTGAAGAAACAATATATTCTTTCTCTTTAACAATCTGCTTTTGTTGGATAGAAGGTGTTGAGGCTACAATGGTTGTAGCAGGATTCTGTGTATTCTTTGAAAAAACTGTGAAGAGGATGATTTTTTTAGTATGAGAGATTACCTTGTGGCACTGTTTTGGTGGAGCAGTAGTGGGGACCACCTTTGGTATCCTATAGTGTTGACCTCCCAAAGTAATAATGACACAACGGAGCCTAGACTCATAGACAACATGACGTTTCCACATATATGGTTGGCCCAAAACAACATCACAGACATCAAGAGGGGAAGCATCACACACTACCTCATCCTTGAAGGGATACATGCCATAGGATAGGTGGAACTGCTCGCTATTGTATGGATGCAGGTCTAGTGTTGTCGACAACCCAAACTATTTGATGGCCTTACCTGAGATGAGGTTCTTTTGGCTGTCGTTATCAACAATGAAATGCAACGGGGTCCCCTTCAACCACATATGTCAATGGAAGAGGCACTCCCCCTCTTCAGGATCGACTGATTCTTCTGGTTGAATTATTATGGTCATGACAGTATCAGTGGGGTATGCGTCAATGATCTATGTGTTTTCAATATTTTCTGGATCAGACTCTGAATGAGGGTTCGGCTTTGTGTCTTTGACCTTGACCACCAATGACTATTTCGAGCAAAATTTATCGATGTTGTGCCAGGGGATTTTGTGGAAGTCAAACCACTTCCCAGTGTCATTCTTTGTCTTTCCTTTACCCTTCTTGTCTTGTGTCTTGGACTGGTTGTCTGGAGGTTGTTGGTCAGGTTCGTTCTTACCATGATTTGGTTTTTGCATATTTGTAAACCCGAATTCCCATTTGTTCTGGTGCCTAAATCTATGCTCAATTTTGATAGCATATCGATAGGAAACTCCTAATGATGAGATGTTTAGGAAATCCATTTCGTTTTGGATGTACCTATGCATATCCCCACGGTATTTCAGAACCAGATACTGCTTAGAGTCTTTGATACCCATCTTGGTGCCCAAGGTATGGAAATTATTTGTGAACTCTGACACTATTTGGCTCTTCTCTTGCCGTAGTTTGGTCTATCTCATGTACTGGTCTTCATAGTTATCAACAATATAGTATTGTTCTTTGACCACATCCACAAAAAAATCCCAAGCGGGCTCGACCCCATATATTCCAGATTCCTCTATGGAACTTTACTCCCAGTAAGTTTCCCACCAATGTTTGACATGGGGGAGAGCCTTGAGGAGTGCAAAGGTGATCTTTTCCCTGTCAGAAAAAAATTGAACAGAGAAATAACCTTCTAATATATTTAATCATTTTTCTAGGGCATCCGCATCTATCTGACCTTCAAATATGGGAATATAAAAATTAACTTATACATTGAAGGGAGAGGTTCCTCCAAAATGGATGCTTGATGAATATGCACCTGTTGCTATTGGTAGGTGTTGAAGGATGTGTGAAACATTCTCCATTTTTCATCCCTCTGTCATGCAAGAGATTTCTCAAGAAATAGGTTAATATAATCTTATGCTCTGTCGTTTTTCTTCTCTGCAGCCATCGAGGGTTTCTTGGGCATGCAAGAGTGATTGTCCTTAAGAGAGACAATATTGAGACCCAACTGGCTATATGCAGACCTCCTCGGGGACATGCACTGAAAACAATCAAGAGAATCCTGCTCTGATACCACTGATACAGATTATTTTCAGAAGGAAATGAAAGCAACGATATTACAATGAAACACTCATGAAATTTCCAGAAACATAGAAATACAACAATACTTTATTTCTATTAATGAAACAATTGTAACGAGACTGTAAAAATACAGAGTGCAAGACTTGTTAGAATGGTGGCAGCGTTATCTCTAAGAAGATTTGTGATGGCTACGCTCATTTGCAAGAATATGATTACAATGAGTCTCTAAAGGCCTTTTTATGTTAAACAGGAATGCCAAATCCCTAGACATCCAAAAACCTAACCCTAGGAGATGAAATGCCAAAAGTCATGTGGGCCCCATTTGGGTAAGTTAGTACATTAACTTCCCATGGTCATAACTTTTTCATGCGATCTCTATTTTAGGCGCGTGATAGCCCATTGGAAAGATCTTTTAGAGAACTATGTATTATGCCGTCAAACTCTGACTTCATCTATAGTTTGACTGTGGCACGCCAAAATAACATTGTTTAGGGCCCCAAAATTTCCCTAGAAGTACAACAAGATGCGTTGACATGAATACATACAAAATAAGCCAGTTGGATTAGGTGGGAGGCCACTTGTATCCACCTGAAATATGTGTAGGGATTCAGACAAACCTGGAAGGGTAGAACCCACAATTACAAAGAAGTACATAAGAATGTGTTGAACTAAAAAATGACAAAAGGAGTTAGTTGGAACATGTGGGTGGCCACCAATATCCACCTGGATCAATCACTAACAAGATCACTAGTTGCTTCTCCTGTTGGACAAACCCATCTTGGAAGCAATGGTGTTAGTGTAGTTTCATGTTCAACAGACTCATCTGGAGGAAGGTGAGTAGGTGGAGATGTATTTTCATCCTCACTATCATCATCTGAAGAAGAAACTAGAATAGGAATTGAAGATGGCACACATGCTAAAGATGGATCTTCATTTAAAGATGGCACAAACATTGAATTAGACTAAAAGGACAAGATATTTTCATCAAATTTAACATATCTTCTAATAATTATTTCATTGGAATGAGGTTGAAGAAGTTGGTAACCTTTTACATCTTCAGAATGTCCAACAAAAATGCACTTCTCATTTTTATGTTGTAATGATTTCATTTTCTCATCAAGAATGTGAGCCCATGCTACACTAAAAATACACAGAAGTGGCTTACATTTGGCTTAATTTTATGCCAATAACATTTTTTTGTATAATAACATGTTTTTGTATAATAACAAGTTTGTATATAATAATAAATATGACCTAGTATTTTTAAGGTTAGTGTGAAAAATGCAAATCCATTTTAAAGAATCCCATTATGGTTTAAGAGGCTTTAGTTGTGAAGAAGAGACCTAATTTGCTAAGAATGACCAATATTCATTGAAGGTTATTCCTGCATATTTGACTCAATGTTCCAATCTATAGGTTTAAATTTACATGAATTTTAGAATTACACACATGCAATAAAATTTGAAACTGAGAAAATATCTAGCGACAAAGTAGGGCATCTATCCTATGACATTGTTCACGTGTAATTTGTATGGAATTTGTTTTCCATCTTTCATTTCAATGGAAAGTGTAAAGAGCGGAACGATATGATGTTGAAGATTAGTTGGCTATGTGCTTTTCTCATGTGCTTTCCTTTACCTTTGCTTTCTTGTTTGCATTGACACTTAGTCAGCCGTGAATTGACATATGAACCAACATAGCCAACTAGATATACTTCTACCATTTGATATGCATATCATAATGCTTCTATAAAAGCATATTTAGAATATGGGGGAGTTCCAATTTTCATCCCCATAGAAGCAGGGGCATCGATCCCATTGGCATAAGCAATGAAAACATCCAAGCAAGTTACAAGTAAGAAAATTGTGATGACATAAAGTCAATTTATTATCGTACAATGTTGGCTCTTCTTGTTAGTTTGTTGTCAAGATCCCTGCCCCTAACAATCCCTATTGAATAATTAATGAGGCCCTATCAACCTTATTGGGGCAAATCTTGTAACTAACAATGACCACAATGAATCCAAAATAAACACAAGGGCCAAGTTGAGTGCTAAATCATTATACCTGATAAACTATGCACGCTTCAACGAGATATGGATTATTTTATTTAGGATAAGATGAAATATAGGCCAACAAATTGACAATGAAATTGTTGATTTGATAACTTTTCTTTCTAAGGATATGTACAAATTCTTATTGATGACACACTCTATGATTTTATCACAAGAATTTAGTGGATTTAATTTAAGAGGTTTAATTTGCGTTCCTTATTCTGCCTAGGAAAGCTTATGTGGAAACCTAGCTACAACAAAAATCACCACTCATTGCAATAGTAGAACCAATGGTAGCGACCACATCATCAACATCATCTATGGACATGGGATTTCCAACCACCATGCCATTGACACGATTTATAAACATGGAATTGTCGACCAACCTGGATCATAGGGAGAATGTTCACCGTCCAATTTCACAAAAGACAATGAAGATGATGCCAAGGTCTCAAATAAATGATATTTCATGGCGATTTTTATAGAATAGCTCTGCAATATATTGGGGTATACCAGTCATACTTTTTTGTGTATTCACAATATCTAGTTTTTTTTTTCTCATATTCCCTCTTTATCGTGAAATTCATTGACCATACTGTTGTTTGTATGGGATTGCCAGTGCCCCATGTATTTTCCTCCTCTCTAGTTTTTTGGATTGAGGATGGCATTAATTTCCAGTTAAAATATGATTGGTAACCCTTAGGGACTCAATGAGATTTGATCCCGAGACTTCGTTGAAATTTTTCATAAGAGCGTCTATGAATAAATCTAACACTTGAAGCTAAATTTGGGTGGTTACACTGCTTAAAGAAAAGAGGTGTGTTTTTTTTCTTATGGTATGTGAATAAAAATAGAGGATCTCTTGAAAAATGACATTCACACAAACCATTATTATTTTCCATGTGCACTTCAACACTCCTATCGTGACAATCACTGAAATTAGTTGAAGCAAGAAATAAGTCATGGAATAGAATGTAAAGTGAACCATCTTAGCAAAAAAATAGTGTAAATTCACTGATATATGAGGAAATATTTGGCATTCACATTTGTTG
>JZKD02S1665908.1:37155-53504 GCA_000966675.3 Picea glauca | reverse complement strand
TGAATTCTAGCTACCACCAAGTCCCAATCAAGTAGACAGATGTATGGAAGACTGCCTTCAAGTCGAGAGAAGGTCTCTTCGAATGGTTGGTCATGCCCTTTGGCTTGACAAATTCTCCAATGACTTTCATGAGGATGATGGACGATATCCTGTGACCTTTCACCAATAATTTTGTAGTGGTGTATCTGGATGACATACTCATATAAAAAAATATGTAGTAGGAACACTTGTAGCACATTCAACAGGTTCTGCACACCCTGCCACAACACAAGTTATATGCCAATTTGGAAAAATGATCCTTCGGCATGGATTGGGTCCAATATCTCAGTTACATGATGGATCAGAATCGTGTACATGTGGATCCATCCAAAATCCAGGAAATCCGTGATTGGCCAACACCAACCACACTTACTGAGCTTCGAATCTTCCTAGGCTTGGCCAAGTTTTATCGCAAGTTCGTTTTGGGGTTCTCCCATATTCCATGGGCCCTCAATCAAGTAACCAGAGCAGGTGTTAAGGAAAAATTTGTTTGGGGTCTGTCTCAACAACAAGCATTCGATGATTTGAAGCAACGTTTGTCCTCAACACCAATACTCTCAAAACCTGACCTACATTAGCCCTTTGAGATCGAGACAGATGCTTCAGACTATGCTGTGGGCGCAGTTCTCACTCAACACGACCACCCTGTGGCCTATCACAATGAGACCCATGGCCTATCACAGCAAGACACTATCAGAGGTTGTCCGTAAGTACCCTAATTACAACAAATAAATGTACTCCATTGTGAAATCCTGCCGACAATGGAGGCATTACATTCTTGGGAAAGAGACAGACATCCACACTGATCATAATCCCTTGTAGTTCATGTAGACCCAAGGACAATTGTAGAATGACTGCCATAAGAAGTGGTCCACATACTTACAAAAATTCCACCTCAACATCAAATACAAAACAAGAAGTACAAACTGAGTCGCTGATTTCCTCGACCGACCTCCAGTCGCAGCACTCACCACAGTATTAGAATCTTATGGCCACAGAACCTCTGAGTGGCCCCAACTCTATAAAATAGACCCTGATTTCGCCAACACTTACAAAATGTTGGGCACACACTAAGTCATCACTAATTTCCATCTTTAGGATAGATTGTTGTGCCATATGGGCCATCTCTGCATTCCATTAAGTGAGCGTGCAAATTTGATTTGCAAATCCCACTACAGTTGGGTAGCAGGACACTTCGACGTCGAAAAGACAATGAAAATGCTTTAATAACATTTCTACTGACCAAAAATTTGGCAAGATGTCAACAAATATATTAGGTCCTGCACTGTCTGCGCTATTGCTAAGCCCACCAGCAAGAAACAAGGCATGTACACCCCTTTTCCTACTCCTGACAGGCCATGGGAATCCATCTCAATGGATTACATGTCCGGTCTTCTGACCACCAAACGAGGGAATGACTGTGTTTTCGTGGTTGTTGATCGATTTTCTAAAATAGCGCTTTTGCCCCCTGCAAGAAGGGCATCACCCCGGAAGCCACTACCAAGCTCTTATTTGAGCAAGTGTGGGTATATTTTGGAATCCCACAAACGATTGTCTCTGATCGGGACAGTCGATTCCTCATCACATTCTGGTTGAGCCTCTAGTCACTGCTAGACACCAAGCTCACCAAATCCACAACCTTCCATCCCCAGACAGATGGCCAAACCGAGGTCGTCAATCGAATGATCATGCATATACTATGCATGTACAATTCCAAGCACCCTCACACATGGGACGGGAATCTCTGATACATTCAACACAACTACAACCGAGCCCTGCATAGGTCAACTGGACACAACCCCTTTTAGGTGGGATTGAGATTCCAACCATTGGGTCCCATGGACGTTGCACTACCCCTTGCGACCACCCCAACCGAATCATCACCTGCTCCATCTAAAGCTGATAAAGCCACTCGGTTCATTGAGTGGATCCAACACATCCGCCAATAGGTTCATGAGATTTTACATAAGTTCAATGGCAAGTACAAGCAATGCCATGATCAACACCATGTGCCACATAAGTTTCAGGTGGGAGACAAAGTTTGGATGCATTTTCAAAAAGAACGCTTTACAGGTCCACATCAAAAGCTTCGTCCACTTTGTTATGGGTCTTACACCATCATCAAGGATGTGGGAGATAATTCTTTTGAGCTCAACATTCCTCCATTCCTTGGTCTGCACCCAGTGTTCAATGTGGCTCTCCTTCGTCCATATTTCCCACCATTATTGGACACCTCAACAATAGCAGAACAATTGACACCAAAAGAGCTCAACCCTGACTGCATGCAACAAGCATCTAGGGATCAAATTGTTGACACATAGGTCAAGGGGACTCGCCAATAGAGGATCCAACTTTATCAAGTTGTCAAAGAAGGGCAACTCCTGCACCAAGGCAAGTGGCTCACCAGGGGCCAAATTAAACAGAAATTTCTGCATCTGATGGGGGAAATCGACGCAATGGAGACCATTGATTCCTAAGGAGTGAGGATTGATCCAAGTGGATATAAGTGGCCACCCACCTTCTCCAGTTGGCTCAAAACAATTTTCTGGCAATTTTGGAAACTTACTATTTTTAACAGTTTTTAACTTCGGGGGTGCGATGACCCTGTATTTGCCTGACTCAAATGTCATTTTTTGTGTCTTTAAATTTATTATGGCCTGATTTTCAAATACCCAATCCAAACCAAGCAATGTTCGATATGGTTTTGTGTCATCCACTATTTCAATCACTTCAAAGTATGCTTTAGTGCGCACTTCATCCAGGTCTATTGTCACTCCTTTCAGTCTACCAATTGGTAGGACTTTGTGTTGGTTTGCTATTTTTAGTTGAATAGGTGAGTATCCTAATGTGGGCTCTCCCATACTTTGACATGTCTTCTTTGGTAATACATTCATTTCAGATCCTAGATCTAGTATGATATCTCCCATGTTGAAATATCAGATATTGGCATTTAGGCTGAACTCCCTAATTGTTCTTCTCCTTGTATCTAGGTGATTGACGGTTTTTTGTTCTAGTTTTCCTTCCATATCTATACTACATATTTATAATATGTTTTGCAACAGAACCATTTGTTTGCCTTTATTATATATCTTGTCTAAGTTTGTATTGAGTGACACAGGGTTCATGTATGTTCGGGTTTCCAACAAAGCCTCTAAAACTATCGACCCTCCTGGTAAACCAGAAGGCAACACAACACACAGGGTGCACTGCATTGTCTCACCCAAGATAATCTTAATGGGTGGCTGCAATACTCATATGTTTTCAGCCTAGGATTGAGTGGAGAATCTGAGATCGGTACACTGAGAGTTCTATTGTAACTTATTAACGCAATACACCATCATTTATGATTATGCAAGGAATATAAGAACTCATTCATTTAGCATAAAAATATCTATTGAAGACAATAAATAAATGCATGCATTCAATGACATAAAACATGTGTTACTGTGGTTCACCCCCCTTGGGCTACATCCACAAATATATGGCTCTTGTCTCTTCTATTATAGTTGTTCTAAAGCTACAACGCCATGCGCTTTACAACTCTTCTCAGTTGGGTTAATATCTATTATGAGCTGAACTGGATCCCACCATGCTCCTCAGCCTGTGATCTAACCCTCAATATGTACCCTCTTCAGTCCTCTCTAGCTCCACAACTTAAAAAATTGGGTCATACAGCAAAATACATAGCATCCTCAAATTCGTCTCTTCGTATTTCTATATCTCAACCCTCTTGCTCCCTCTATGAGACCTAGGTATCTATATTTATATATTCCTGGCTCGCTAGCCATTACAATATATTGCCAAAACCCTAGTCCTACTGTCGTTAGGTCTTCCCTGCATGCGCGCATGCTTCTCTTCCTTCCAACTGTCGCTTTCCTCGTGCATGCCTTCTTTCCCAAAATTGCCTTTCTTTCCGCTTTGGCCTGCTTCCAACATTGGCCTTTTGTTTATTTTATTTTTATGTGCTCCTTGATTATTAGATGACCTTAGGATTTTGTATTGTGCCATGAGTTTTGATTATCATGGATAGTGGAGCCCCTTTGGATTCCTCATTTAGAGCTACCTCCCCCTTGACATTCTCGCATTTCATGGGGACGAATCCATTCGTGTTTCATAATGGTACACAAAACTATGATACTCAATCAATCCCTTGGGTCCATAATCATTTTCCTCTTGATGTGTCAAGCATGCCTTCACCCTTTCCATCCTCTCCCTCACCTGCTTATATGAATCCTGGTTTTGGATCCGGGGGCACGATGGCTCCATTATCTACGTCTTCATTTGATAGGAGTCATATCCCTCAACTGACTCTCACTGTGGGAGGTTGGAATCTCCCTTCTTACGGATCCAATCCTAGATTCATCCTTCCAGGAGAAAGTTCTTAAATGGGTGATTATTCTACTTATTACACGCCATCTGTGTATCCTTCGTCCGCTATTCCAGTTCCTACGAACGGTCTTCCTATGGAGGGCCTCCATCTATCCTCTGGTATTTCATACGGAGGGAATCAATTTTACGGTACGGGCTACCCCCTTCATGGAACCCCTTCGTATGGGGGAAATATGTATCCTCGCCTGAATAAACCATTGCATGCCTTTTTCTCTTCACGGACATATGTTTCAGTGATGATTCTTGTACAAACCTCTATGGATCAATTAGGCAAAGGATACTACCTTTCCGGGAAGAGACAGGGTGTAGACCAGGATCCTTCCTAGCCTGCAATTTCTAAAAACTAGTATTTCCTAGGACCTTGGTCTCAAATGTTGCAACTAACTGCCATCACAAGTCTAGTCACTACAATTCATACTGGAATTCCATCCCCAACCTATGCTAGTCATGTTGGAGATTGGTCGACAACCTCTACAAGCCATGTTGAAGACCAACAACCAACTGATGTAAGTCATGTTGGGGGCACAACTCTAGTAGTCATAAGGCATACTGACATCACATCTCCAACCTATGTGCATCATGCGGGGGATGAACCACCATCCTCTTCCAGTCACGTCGAGATCATTTCTCCAGCCATTGTGACTGACATTGGGGGTATTCCTACGATTGAGAAACCTCGACGTCTAGGGTGTAATCCTAATTTCCTTTGTAGGCTTTGCAAAGGATGCCATTTAAATCACTTGTTCCCTACTACTGTTGTAGTGGAAGAAGTGCAATTCTTGTCTGATAACCCTTCGAGTTCAAAGATGTTGTTGGTTTCCTGACATTCTATTTCTCCCTTGATTGACACAGCAGTCATGCTGATGCAATGTTCACCCGACACCACTTTCGTTTTGAGGAGTGGAACATATTTCAACCATGTCATTAACATTTTTGGTCCTGCACCTTCTGAAAAAGGGAGAGTTTTACTCTCTTCGAGTACTTTCCCTCCAAGTCTTCGAGAGGTTTCCTTTGACTAGGATGGTCTTGTGGGGTATCAAATTCCTTCTTCTACACCCTTCTAGATAAGGGCCATTCTTCGATATATTGTAGATAGATTTTCCCAAGATGGTGTCATCTATTTGTAATTTGATGACCTTTCACAGAAATCCTACACGAGAGCCTTGGACCCCCCTCATGACATGCCTCCTATAAAACTCCCAACGAGTCTAATTTAATCTCTTTTTTGACTCTCTGAAAAAGTGAAAAGATTGTCAAGTGAAATTGTCTCTTTCACACTCATAAATTGGATTTGAAAGGACGTCTATTTGGTGCAAGTTTATCCCTTTTTCAAACCAAGTAGACTAAGATTACAAAAAAGGACATTTTTTGGTGTTAAGATGTAATTGCATCTCATTCTCTTGCTTGCAGTATTGAGTCTATTGTCAGTTCCCACTTTTGCATTATAATCTTATCACCTCAACAATTTGCATCACCAGCCAAGAGGAGCCTGTTTTATATCCTTTGCAGCTTGACACCCTATACCCAAGTGGAAACATTCCCTCGAGTGTCCATCTCTTGCATCCACCTCCTTGCATTGAGCATAAGTATGTTCCACTGCTAGAACTAGTTGCTTACTTGCGACATTTGTTTCCTCCTCTATATCATAACATTCATTTGAATATGAAAAAAAGAAAATGATGGGCGAGAAAATAATATTATCTTATATTGCCAGTAGTCGTGTCGCCTTTGAACAAAGAATTTTTTTTTGAGTCCACTTCTCATAAAAAAATTGGGTTTAGCATGACCTTAGGAAGTTCAGATCGTTACCTAGAGTTTACTCCCCCAACTGGTTACTCTTCCAATCCCTATGGAGAGTTTGATTGATGCCTCCCACATCAAAAAGTTTCATCATTGAGTCTATGCTTCCAGAGTCATCCATATGTCTCATGATCTTGTTCAAAGGATGTATATCAACCTGTGTCGACCATTCCTCATAACTATTGACTTTGCATATCATCCATACCATCAGTGTGCCTCAGAATTACATGAATATGTAGTCCTATCATGCACCCTGGTCCTAATTTCATCATTGGTAGGTAACCTTGAACCCAACAATCAACATTTCATCATTGGTCATTGACTGGGAGATTTCCCTTATGTTCGACAGTAATAAATCTATTCACACATTGGGATTCATGCATTGTATTGGTTTCCATTATCCTTATTGGTGGTTTCTTCTCCTTTGTTAGCAATTTTCCTTATTGGCTATTATATAGAGGGTCTTTTTCATGTACTGCTTGCATCTGGAACACGCAAAAGACTCACAAGGTCACTGGTTCATGAACATGTTCTTCATCCGATTTCCTCCAAATCATCAAGATCTGATTTGTACCTTGTGCTGAATTATGAGAGATTCTTTAATGCTCTCCTTTCAGCAGGTCTCCTTCCATCGAATGCAACCCATTTATTATGGAAACAATACCTAGAGTCCTATGAGAACTTAGAGGCTTGTAGTCATTAGTGGCAGGTTCTCCCGCCATCGAAAGTTGGGAATACATCAATGTCTCCTAATCGATGGATTCTTCAAGTGTTCGACCCCGACACCTTTATTCACACTTGTAAGAATGTACTTGGTTCCTTGATACCTACTTTCATTCTCGATAGGTTGTCTCGCATTTGTTAACAATATACCTTAATGACTGGTAATCAAACAAAGTCTCATTGTGTTCGATCTACACTCCTTTATTCACACGATGTAGACTTTCACCTTTGGAGGAACATGTAGAAGAATTGAATAAATCAGTTCATAGTCGCATCTTTCTTGAGTTGTTTCTATCTCTCATTGGACCAGTACCTATGTGACTTCAGTGATCATGGGGGATCAAATTGTACCCCATTGTATATAGATATCTTCATATTGATTTTGAAATTGGTTTTAATGGGCCTTGTTTGTGACTATGAAAACATTTGGCATGTGCCACCTTTGTATTGCCTACTCATGGCCATGAACAACAGTTTGGTATATTTTCACATGGATCTGTAGTGTAATTCAAATTGGCAGCCATGTGTGCAAAGTCAATACAAATTGTAATATTCTCATGAGCAACTAGTTTGTCCAGTTGAGTCTCCATTACTCCACTTCTGGGTATTATAAGGTATTTCGGCCATCGCAGATACCCCTCTGACCTCACACAATAGGGGGCATATGTTATAGCAATATTTTCCTCACCCTATGCAAATTTTCTCAGAAGGCCTTTTTCCATTTCCCTATGCAGACTTGAAGTTCCTTTTTGCAAATCCCAGAGCTAAAAACAATATTTTTTCACATATACGCGCCCTAACTATTATACAACATGAGTATATGTAAGTTGCACCACTACAACCTGCGTACATCAGGTTTTGTGCCCAAAATTAAAAAATAGTGTCAGGTTTGCATGTCACGTCACAAGATCCATGATCCTTGACCTTCCATATATTGTTTACATTTTGACTTGACCCTTCAGTTCCAATTGAAGGATATAAATGGGCCATATCTGAGCTATGGAAAAGAGGAGAAGAATTCAACTTTGAGAGAAAAGTTACTCTAGAAAAATTATTCACTTCATATTGAGTATGCATCCCTTTGTCCTTCTAAGTCTGAACACATTGTTCAGCCCCCAATTTCTTCCCTACTTGATTGAGAACCTCATTGTCTCTCTTATATGATCTTTCCTTTGGTGGAGGATTGAAGTGGTGGAGGCCCAAATGGAAGTGACTTAGTTTCTCGCTTATGAATCATGCCATCACAAAAGTTTGTAATTCATTCACTTATGTTGATTAGATTTTAATAGAAATACTCTTTTCTTATCCAATTAACATCTTGCAAGTATTTGAATTGTTATTCCATGGGAATATTTGTTATTAATGTTGATGGATTATGCTATTGATTGTGCTAACTTTATATATTATCACCATATGCTTGTGTTTGTTGGTTGTTGAGGACAAGTTGCAGCTGTATTTCTTTGAGTCAAGTGCTCAATGGTGGACTTCATCGAACGTCTGGACGAGGGAGGCTCTTTATCTTGTCTCATTATCATATTTGCTTATATAGCATATATGAGATTAGAGTTGATTTCTACAGTCATTTCCATCTATTGTGGTTTACCCCTAGATATAGAGAGATTTTCATCATAATAAGTACTCGTTCATCCAGTACACCATCGATTGATGAGGGTGGTCGAGATCCTTCTCCATGTCCTCCTCCTCATTCACCTCACCAGATGAGAAGGAAACACCTATTCCTCCATCGCATTATCTTCCACTTCCTCCTGATCATCCATCATCTTCTACTACAGACCAGGCCTCCACTACTATCATAGCTATGATTATCACATCGAATGGACCAAATATGTTATAACAATTATTTGACTTTTTCATGATATATATGGTGCACTTTTTTCGTCCATGCTGATGTTGATGTGTATATTGTTAGGTCATGTTAGATATGTTTGTTATATGTGTGTGTGATGATGAAGTTAGACAATGCTTGTTTTTTGTTAGATGTGATCACAATGATGATGCCTTGTTAGATTATTAGATTTGTGTGCAACTAGCTAATTGATGACATTTATATGTGCTAGAGGTATATATAATTAGACGATGTTAGCAAATTTAAATGTGTATTTTAGATGATGTTTATGTTTGTTAGATGGTTATCATCATGATGTTTATTTTTATTAAATTATCTTTCGAAATATTCACAATCTAACAATTGTATTTCGAAATCTTTACATTAATGTCATTGTAACTTTAGTTATTAATTTTTAAACCAGTATCGCATTAATACATTTTTCTTTAAAAACATGCTAGAAATTTAATTTTTAAATTATAAACCAAATTTTTATATAATCTTTTAAATCTACGAAATACATGAACATAAACTCAGTTTTTGAATCATCCTATTAACATATCATCAAAAAGGTTGTACTATTAAACATGCATATCAACCACATTATTACTTCTAATATCAACATAGATCATTAGGATAAATAATAAACTATGTAAATTGAAATATTACCATTCAATATCTAAACATGTTGACAACTATAAAATTATATGTCGTTGCATGCATATATATATATATATATATATATATATATATATATATATATATATATAATTGATGCATGGTTTAAAATATTCATAATTCAAATATTCAAGGAAGGAGATACAATGCAAATCTTAAAATTTCCCTAAGAGATTTAAGGATCAAAGTCATATCACTAACAAAAGTGCATTATACAAGTGCTTGAGTGTGTCCAATGGTAAGAGGATTGTTAATAAATGGATAAATGCCACCTTCACAACACATCCAAATTCTAACACCATTGGGTAAAATCATGAAGGTGGGTAACCGTTTTGTGAGAATCGAGTCTCCAAAATTCCTAGAAATTTTTTTTCGGCAGAAAATTGTTTCGACAGAACCTTTGAATGTCAAATCGAACGGTATCGTGATGACGCCCTCTATTTTTGTGTACAATTTTAGCTAGACGGATGTTTTTCATCCAGTAACATATTTTCGACCGAAAGGTCTTTCATCTAAAAAAAAAACTTTCAATCGAAAGGTATTTCATCCGAAAAAACCTTTCGGTCGAAAAAGGTTTTATATATTACCCACACATTGGTCTGTCCATCCTTTTGGACTTGCCATGTCTAGTGTTGTAGGTCATTGTTGTCGCTGGTGGTGTTGTTGTCGCTGGTGGTGTTGTTGTCACTGGTGGTGCTGGTGGTGCTAGAGCTACTGACTGTCTGGTGTTGTTGGTGTTTTTGTCGTTGTTGGTGTTGGTGGTGTTGTAGCCACTGGTGTTGTTGGTGTTTTTGTCGTTGTTGGTGTTGGTGGTGTTGTAGCCACTGGTGTTGTTGTCATTGTTGGTGTTGTTGGTGTTGTTGTTGTTGGTGGTGGTGGTGTTGTTGTCGTTGTTGGTGTTGTTGGTGCAGTTGGTCGTTGTTATACTAGGTGTTGTTGGTGTTGTCACTATTGGGGTTGTTGGTGCTTTCGTTGTTGGTGTTGTTGGTGTTTTCGATGTTCGTGTTGTTGGACGTTGTTATAGTAGGTATGTTATAGTTTTTAAATTACTCTAATTTAGTGTAAATTAGATTAGTGTAAATCAGATTAGCCTAATTTAGTGTAATTAGCCTAGTTAACCTAATTCACCTAATTAGGCACAATGAATTCACTGTTCTTTTTTAATCAAAGTAAATTAAGCACAGTGAATTCACTATGATTTTAATTCACTGTGCTTAAAAAAGAACAGTGAATTAAAAACATTGATAATTCACTGTGCTTAATTCACTGTGCTCTGTCGTTGTTGGTGCCATTGGATGTTGTTATAACATGTATGCTACGGTTTTTTAAATTACTGTAAGTTAGTGTAAATTAGATTAGTGTAATTTAAATTAGCCTAATTTAGTGTAATTAGGCTAGTTAGCCTAATTAGCGTAATTAGGCTAGTTGTTGTTCACAGTGAATTCACAGTGAATTCACTGTGCTCTGTTGTTGTTGGTGTTGTTTGTGTTGTTGGTCGTTGTTATAGCAGGTATGTTATAGTTTTTTAAATTAGTGTAAATTAGTGTAATTATCATGTTAAACAGTGAATTAAGCACAGTGAATTCACTGTGCTTTTTTAAGCACAATGGATTAAAAGCACAGTGAATTCACTGTGCTCTATTGTTGTTGGTCGTTGTTATAGCAGGTATGTTATAGTTTTTTAAATTAGTGTAAATTAGTGTAATTGAGTGTAAATTAGTGTAATTAGGCTAATTAGTGTAATTAGCCTGTTAAATAGTGAATTAAGCACAATGAATTCAAATTATGCATGTAATTCTATCTGCCAAAGTTTGATGTAAATCTAATGTGCATGGAAAAGAGATTGATGTATCCTTGTTTCCCAAAACCAATCTCACAAGTTAGCATCAAATACAAATTAATTACAAGTGTGTGGATTATCAACAATCTGATTCGTGCAAAGAGAATCTAGATACCATGAATACTGAAATTCTTCAAACAAATAGAAATTTGTCATTAGAGTTTAAGAAGTGTTGATTTTTAGGTGAACTATTAACTATGCATATGAAAGTGAAGGGATTAGTCCTCCTTAAAACAATGAGTGTTTACCCATTCAAAATAGTGATAGAAATGAGTTAATATTAAACAAGATCAAATTCTTATTTACTTCACCTATCTACACATCTAAACATAGGAATATACCATTAGATTTCATATAGGATAGTATACCATTAGATTTCATATAGGATAATATAGGTCATTGTTAGTGTTTCCAACTTTAATATGAATCATTTTAATTCATTTGCAAATATATTATACTCTAGTGTGTGTATATTATATTTATGCCAAATTATTTAAATATTTTGTGTGTTAAACTAGGGAATCAACAAACCCTTAAATACTAGCACTTGGGAAATGAAATGTTCCAAGAACAAATCGAAATTGTTCTAGGACTTAAACCATCAATTAGGTTCTAGAATTGTATCATGTCCTAAATTACTTGAAACAACCATCAAATAGTGTGCCATGAATATGTATTTACTCTTTAGAAATATGACAAACTTTAATCATTCACAATTGTGGTTTGATCACTGTGCTTAATTCACTATGTTGTATATAATATACTCTTCTCTAATAACTAACAACATCATTTGGTGAGAACATCATGCTAATAACATTATACAGTACTATCATATCAATAGTGACCAAAGGACTTAGTAACAACACATCATGGACTTACTCTTCTATAAATACCCTTGTAATCCCATTAGATCAATAATCGCCTATATTACACTTAGTATATCAACAACACGTTATCTATTGGTATTACTTATCCTTATTCACGTAATCATCATAGTAATCATTACTAATGAATTTGTGGTGTCAAATGCTTAGTAGTATAGCTGTGTTCTTTGATTAATCTCTACCTTATTTCTATAATCTATATACATGAGTTAGCTAAGCTGATATGACTAGTGCCAGTAAAGAGCACAGGTAATGATACTTATTACTCATAGATAGTGTAATCGTAGTAACCTAATATGGAAACTATAACATAAGTAGACATAGTGGATTGGTACTAAGAGCTTGAACAAACATGACCTTATATTGTTACATGATAGTAAGTAGTCACATATATTTTCTTAAGATGTTGTTATATGTAATACAATCCTATCTGTTACGTATTATGTGTATTCAATGAAGATTTTTTATTACGGAAATCATACCCTTATTAGTATAATGGAAACAATACTAACCTAACTAATATGGTAAATACATCTACTTATCCTTGTTAGCTATATAAGTATTCCAGTAATTACGTATATAGAGTAATGAAACCACATATAATCTACAAAGCACATTGAGATTACACTAGTGACCTTTTTCTCATAAGGATATGGATAGTAATCACACCTTAATTAGGTGAAATACATAGGATAAGTTTAACCTGTTTCATGAAAGTTGAAAACACTGACCTAACTAGTAATGATAAGGATCAGTTTAGGAAGCACGTATACATGATCTCTATATGTCTATGTTCTCCATGTATCTATTCCATTCATATTGGTTGATCAAGTACATGCTTCATTAGTTATACCTATTACTAACCTTTATTGAATCAGTCACTAAACAATGGTAATCAAAGAGGGTTTTATTGTATGACCCTTATTGAACATGATGAAATGGACTTGTAAATTAGTTATACCTAATATTTATACCTATTATATGTCTATTATATGCATTTGATGATTTGAAGTTGTTATAAATTCTTAAATTCCTTCAAGTTGTTTTATAAATTATATTTCCATTTTATTTTTCTATAACTTATGAACTTTCATATTCATGGATATTAAAAGGATATCTAGATCGAGGTGAGATGTCAAGACACGAGTCTCCAAAAAGGCCTTGAAAATGATCTAGGCTATCCAATGAAGGATTAAGAGGAACCCCTTCTTTGGCTGAAACTCTGAGGATGTCAAAGATCCCTATCTCAACAAGGCATGGAAACTTGGGAGGGAAACTAGTAGTGACCAAAGGCAATCTGGTCAAATGAAGAGATTATCAAATGAATATGTGAATAGATCATCCAGAGAATGTGCTCAAACTAATGCTATGGATGAAACATTCTTAGATAGGTTGAACGTTAATACTCCAACATCGGAGAATGCATAGAATGCATCACAACAAGAAAATATGTTCGGTAATTTTTTTTATTTTGTTTTTGTGTATTTATGTTTATGTTATATGTGTGTGTGTGTGTGTTTTAATTTTCTTTTATGTTTTTTGTTTCTGTTGAATGCTGTAATTGGTTTCAAATGTGTATGTGTAGAGGATGAGTTTATTGCAAGAGAAGATAATGAAACAGAGTGTGCTTATGATGAATATTCCAATGTTGGTGAAGAGGGTGAAGGTGGATTTATGGGCCATTGTCAATAAACATAAGATTACACACCTATGTCCACATATCCCTCAGATGTTGGTGATGAGCTTCCTTGGGAAGGATAAACTGAAGCGATGACCCTTGAATGATGCTCATGTGTTAAAAGAAGGCTGCAAAATGATTTGAGGTGCTTGGATCTCCCTCGAGAATAAGCAAATCTTGGAGATTGTTTTGCATTCATTGCAGAACTTTATGGATGCATATCAAAAGATGGAGCCAACGACTAATAGTTTTATTGATTTGATGAGGAGACGAAAGTCAGAGGTGATGGGCCCCAATAAATGGGAAGTAGTAAAAAATAGAGTTTCAAAAGAAGATGCAATTTCTATGTTTAATTTCAAAGAGGGGCCAAAGAGAAAGATGTTGAAGGTGCAATACTTTAAGCACCCCAACATAGCAGGACATCTCTATAATATATTTTTGGCAGCGTATGGGAAGTTGTCGTGGAATGATGAGGTTCCACATTACTTCGCTAGAATCTTTTATGCAGAGTTTTCCATGGGCATGTACTCTGATTATAGCATCCTATTGTCAAGTTATTATGGGGCTGGTAAATGACAAACATATGATCGAAAATGGGCATACCAAAATGCAACATTTCAAAGGCCTCCACAACCTTTGGTATCTCTTCCAATAGGGGAATTTTCCTTGCATTCAAAGATACGAGCTACATCAAATGTTGGAAAGGAGGCTAGGAATGCAATCGGGGAAAATTTAGAATCATTTTTTTATGGTGTTGATGTTGGTTTGAACCGTCAGATAATTGAAGCCAATTATTGTGTCAATTTTTTTTACAAATCAGATGAGGAGATAGATTACATGTCCATAGAGGATATACGAGAGTATGCAAAACATTTTCGTAATATTTTGAAGGAGTTAATTCAAAATGATGAACCAAACACCGGATTGGTATGTGTTACAGTTAGTAAATTTTTTCATGCATTTGAGGATAGTTTTCTTGTAGTTCTAGATACATATCATTGTATATTTAAAAATAATTGGGTTTTTATCGTCATTCATTACAGTTTGTCCATTTGTTAAATTAATCTCTAGTGAATAGGGTACTTGATTCATCGAGCTTAAATTTGGAAGGGTTGAATCAGGTATGTGCTTTAAAATTTCCACTTTAGTTGTCCAAAGTCCAGAACTTGTTGAATAATCAACATGTATGATTTTTATTTTTTTGTATTAATGTAAACACAGATTCCTATTCTGTCTCCCACTACTTGGGAAGGCTTGTCCCAATTCTCATTGGGAGAGTTTGAAGAGGGTGGGAGTTCACAGGTATCATTGCATGTTGAAAACAAATTTAGTTATATATGAAAATTGCAATGTCATTTAAATTATTAATTTAAAAGAAAAATGTCTTGAACAATATATAATTTATTGAATATTAGGGTATGGTGGGTAAGACCATGACTCAATCGACCATGGGAATGAAATCCTCTTCTATGGTTGATGATATTTAGATTGGCACATCACAGGTATTACATGTTTCAAAATTGAAAACTACAATTTAATTTGTTAAAATCATTTAAATTTAATTTTCAAATGTACAAATTTGAAATGTGTTATAGGGAAATGTGGAGAAGAGAGTGTGGGAGATTGGGATTTATAAGGATGAATCCATACCTGAGAAGGATGCATCTATTCAGTATGATACTTAATTAAATGTATGTATATTTCACATTAGTGAGTTTTAGTTAGTTTTTATGCTAGGCCTTTTATATATGTGTTCAATATTTTTTTGTTTGTTTGTAAATTAGGGTTTGTATTAATTACTGTCAAAAAATAAAGTTGTATGAGATGCAATTAGCCACATGGTTGCGGTACCCATGTGGGAAACCACCGCGCCATTTGTCCAAAATCAAAGGTGGCAACAATGCCTAGCTGGGAAACCATYGTTGCCAAAGTCATGCAAATGTAGGTAAACTRTGCTACGAGGCCACGTAGGGMCGAAATACATTTTATTGTACAAAAAAATACAGAGGTAAGGGTGTTGAGCCGAGAAATAGAAATCAYGACAAAAYATTAGAAACCTTGTCCAAGCTGCGACCCTGCGAAAAACYGTTTCACCARTGTTTTTCCTTTTCCAYGATCAACCATGGCYTGTCGAAGATATTGAAGGAAAATCATCAAGGCATCCACTCTTCTCCAGTGGTCGGCTTCCYTGTTCTGTGCRTCAAGTGTTGCCAATTTGATATCTTCYAGTTCTTTTTTAATAGTTCTYAGGATATTCAGGATCTCGGTTCAATCTTCACATTTGGCATAGGAAGGATTGGGGTRGATGGAGRGCAGAGAGGAAGAGGAGGACCCCAAAGGGGAGGTGGGATAAGAGGTAGGTCGAGGGGGAAAAGGGGAAGGTGGCGCATAGCCAAGMAAAATMCCAAGTAATTAGAACCACTTGACCCTACATACATAGTGGTTAGAGAGGGGGGAGAGGTCGYAGGGTGT